>QJNX01000264.1:0-86645 GCA_004155925.1 Monosporascus sp. MG133
GGGGGGTTAAGAAGGCGACCCTGCCCAAATATAAAACCTTTAAATAAAAAACTTTTAAGAAAACCTTCTCTTAACCAAAGTTAAACAGTACTTAATTATTTACTTTTCTTAATAGTTTAAAACTAAATATCCGACGTTTTTAAAGCTTAAATTAAACGTCCAGTTTATACGAAAGGCCTGCAAAATGCTTTATTTCTTTTTATATATCAAAATATCCTTTTATTAATATTTATATACTTTTATTTTTTAAGTTTCGTTTATAAAAAGGTCGCCTGTAATAACTATTCGAAGCTTGGGACGAAATATATTAAGAAGTGTAAGCTGTAAACTATTTAAAATAAATTCCTAAAACTTAATAAATAAAATGTTTTCTTAATACCGGATATTTTTATTACGAACAAATTTAAATTCATTATTTTACTTAAATTCGAAATTATTATCTAACTTTTTAAACTTTAAAATAATATTTTAAAATACTTTTATTTTATCGGTACTATAATAACCGTTATTTAATATTTATTACTTAAAATCTTTATGAAAATGGATCTGTATTTTAATAAAGGATAATAATACCGTAAGAAAATAAATAAAAACGGATTTTAATATTATGGTAATCTTTTAAATGTTATTTTTCCGTTTTTTTACTTAAGATACCGTAAAACTTTTCCTTACCGAAATTTGTTTATCTTAATCATTAAAGATAAATATTAAGTTTTGTTTATCGAAAGGTTCGTTCATGTTCCTTATTATAAGGAAAAAAATATTTAAAAAGGCTTTTAAGTTTTATTTTTATTTTTTAAACTTGCTAAGGAAATCAATTATCGGGTTATATTTCTTTAAGTGAATGTTATATAATTTAATCAAAAATTTGCGAAAAGTTCAAGATTTCTTATAATTAAGTAAAAAGTTTTAAATACCAGATGGCGTAAGGGTTAAGCTTTTTTTAAGAAACTGTTTAAGTTTTTGGAAAGTTTTCTTAAAGTTTATTTTAAATTTTGCCAGGATCTTTTTATAGTAATTTTTTAAATGGGTAGGTTTTGGATTAATTATGGTATAATAATTTTCTTTTGCGAATTTAAGTTCGTTAAAGAGTTAAAAGTAATTAAAAGGTTTTCGGGTTTTTATAAGCTGTTTTTTTAACCTTAAACTTGTTTCTTTTAAAGGGCGTTTCCTTTAAAGTTATAATAGGTTTTTTTTTTAAATAATAAGGCGATTATTATTTATTCTGTAATATTTCCTTTTTCGGATATTTAGTTCATTTAAAAACTTAATAAATTTAAATTTAATACTTTTTATTTTATAGTTAACTTTGTTACGAAAAACTGGAACTTAAAAACTTTTTGTTTATAAGATATGCTGGCTTAATTTGATGCCGAATTGGTGAAGCAAGTTCTGAATTTAACGACAATAAATAAAACCTTTTTTTGAAATCTTTTTTTTTTACCTTAATATAAAATCAAATAATAAAACCGGTAAAGAAGGTATTATAGCTGTTACTTATATGTCTTCATTTTCGGGTAACCTTTTTAAGAACAAGGTTCTTTGTTAAATTAATCAAGGTAAACGATAACTTTCCTTTAAGTTTTTAAATAATAGGTGGATTTAAAAATTTGTATCGTACGCGATTTTAAGGTTTATAAGCGTTAAATCTTTTTAACCCGACGCCTTTAATTATGTTTAAGGTTAAGTAACTTATTATATAATAATTTCAAAGCTTTTTACGTTTTTAGCGAACCAGATTCGAAACTTTTACCTTCCGAAAATAACATAACGTTTTTTTTAAAACCGTTAAACGAGAAGTAATTATTATCAAAGGCTAAATAGGTAGCGTTTTAAATAAACTTCTGAAATTTATTAATATTAAAAAAACCTCCGGTCTTTTAAATTTTAATAACGTATATTAACTAACCGTTATTTAAAAAGAAAACGCGCTTTATAAGTACGCGTAGGTTTTTAGCGTAATTCGGAAAGCTTAAATTCTTAACGTTTCCTAAAAGCGACATTATCTGTTTAATTACCCTAATATAATTATTAATTAAGTAGCGGAATAGTAATATATTATTTAATTCGTTAGTTAGAAACTTTAAAATAACTAAACCGATTAGGTCGTAAGGCATATAATAATAAAACCGAAGTTTGTTAATTTAATTTAAAACTGATCTTAATTAGGATTTATTAATGCAATTAAAAAGAAATGGTCTCCTTAAAAATAAATCAATTCTGGAAGTTATTTCGGAAAACTTTATAAAATAAGGGTAAAAAGTTAATCCAGAAACTTTAGTACGCTTTAATAAATATTTAAAATAGTCGAAGAAGATGGCCGGATCAACTTTTAGTACGGATATTAAAGGAAAGTTTAAAAAGTTTTCTAAAAGGGATTTTCAAAAATAACTTTTGATTAAAAGTCCCATAATTATAACGTTAATTTTGAAATAATCCACATTTATTTTTTCATAAAAATCTTAAATATGCTTTAAGGGTTAAGATAACTTTTCGTTATTGGAAGGATATTTATAAAGAATACCGGTAAAACCGAAAAAGGCATATTTTCGTAAGATTTATTCTTAGCTTAAAATTAATAATTTTAAGAATTAAAAAAGGTTTATAACGTAAAAAATATAAGTTTTAAGTTTATTATTTTCGATATCGTAAGGAATAAATAATTTATTGATCGTAATTGTTTTAATAAGATTTAAAAGTTTAGTATTAATTTCGAACAGTAACTTAAAAAGTTAAATATATTAATATTAAAAGGCTATATTTCTAGAAAAACTTTAAATATTAAGTTTTGTAAATTTCTTTTTAATTAAGGTTAACATATATAATTTTATCAGATAATAATAGGGGATTATAAAACAGCTTATATTCGGTTATAAGTAACTAGTTACATTTAAATTACTTCCGGAATAGCCAAACCTATCCATAAACTTAGTAATTATCAGATCCTTACTTTGTCTTTTAGATAACTGAACTTAATTTAAGTTTCTTTCAAAGCTAGAATATTCGATTTATTAGCACCTAAACCATTACAAACTGCGTCCCTGGCTAGCCTTAAAAAAGCTAGGTAAAAGCCGTTTATTAAAACCCTAATATATATATTTTTTAAATAAGTCCAGGCTTATTTTATAACAGGAATTTTCTTTTTATCCTTAAGAATTATTCCTACACTTACGGTACAATTTACCAATTCCATTAGAACGAATTTTTAAGTTGGTTTATTTCCGAAAAAAAAGATCATGTTCGGTCGTATCGTCCTCGTCTTAGATGCTCTCATACTCGTCTTCCTCATTAAAAAAGGCTTATTCCGAAAGCCATTATCAAAAAAGATTTTTCGTTCCTCAGGATCTCGTTCCTTAAGGTCATCGTCAAAAAGGATTTTCTTTCCGCAAGTTTATACGAGCAATAAGTAAAAGGGTACGTATATCTAGAGATCGACTATAAGGGTTTCGGACTGGCATAAAAACGAGTTTAAAAACGGGTTTAAATAACGAACTTCCATAACTTTAAAAAAGTTTAAAAAATCCTTTAAAGTTTAAAAGCGAACCGATAATAACTATGTTTCTCAGAGGTTCTTTTTTCGATCTCTTAAAATTATCCCGGAAGTATCTCTAATATCTTTAACGCAAACGTTTGAAGGAAGGTTTTATTATGGTGGGATTTTCGGAATCGTCTAATATATCACGTTCGTCTCCGCCTTTCATAGCTAACGAACTATGAAAACAAAAAACATTAAAAAATTATTAATGTTATATATAATAATAAAGTTAAGAAACTAAGACACCGAATTTCGCAGGTTAATTAAAAGGTTATTAATTTTATATATAATAATAAAAATAATAAGAAACCGGCAACTTATAATAGCTTATATTATAATAACAATAATAATACCCGAAAAAACTTCAGTAATAATAATAATAATAATAATAATAATAATAATAATAATAATAATAATAATAATAATAATAATAATAATAATAATAAGAATAATAATAATAATAAGAATAATAATAATAATAATAACAAAAGAATTTAAACAGGAAATTAAATATACCATATAATAATACGCAAGGTTGATATATGTTCAAGCCTTATTTTCCAGGCTAAGTCAAATACACAGAAAATCATTACATATATAATCCATACGATAGATACTATACCCGGTATCTTCGAATACGATAACTAATTAATAGTTTTTACGGTTAAGATAGATTGTACACCTTAGTCCCATAGAACCTCACTCTGAAGCAGAACCTCACTCTAAAGCTGAATGCGTGGTTGCCGATAAACTTCGACTCTGATGAACCTTATACCAGCTGGCTGCAGTAAACCTTAAGAATAAACCTTGAGGATAAACCTTAAGAATAAACCTTAAGGATAAACCTTAAGAATAAATCTTAAGGATAAACCTTATCATATAATAATACAAGCCCCCACTTTTTCAAACGCTTCTTTTTTAAGTATAATTTTTCCTTCACCCCAGATAACTAAATATCCTTTACGTTATCCACCGCATTTTCCCGTTACCATAAGGGTTTTACAAAGGCACCCTACTTTAAAAATACTTATAAACGTCTTTTTTTTTCGACGTAAAAGAATTCCAAAACGGTAAGGTTAATTTTAAAAAAATACTTAAGATAATCGGTCCTAAAACTAAAAGGTTTAAGGTTATTTTCGTAATAATTATGTATCGAAACTCGTTTCTTATTTAACTATAAAAGTTTAAAATAAATCGACTTAATCTTAACCAAACGGTCCTTTTTTACTTAATTTCAAACTTAAATATCTTCCTCTTTTATAACAATATAATGAAACAATTTATCGAAACTTTTTACAATTTAAAGTTATATACGGTTTTACGAACTTCTTTCGTCTTTTCGACGTATTACCTAATATTTTCGTAATAATATTACATTCTAGCCATATATTAAATTATTAACTTCCGGCACTAATTATCGTCTTCCGTTAAATGAATAAAAGGGTATAATATCTTAACGTAATTTCGAATCTACCTTTACGTTAGGTTTAAAGCCCTCAAAAAAGCTTTTATAACTATCTGGTTCCATAATACGGGCCATTTTCTAAATTTATTAATATGTTTAAGCTTTATAACTAATCTGCTATAAATCTTATAAGTTACGTCTATAATAACTATCTGATCAAAACCTAATCGGACCTTTTTGAAAAGAATTTTTAGCTTAGCCCATAAAAATCAGGCTAATAAATAATCCTTAATATAAACCTATGAAAAATCGAAATTTTAATAAGTACTAAGAAGATTATCTTTATAAAAAGTCGTAAAAGGTATGGCCAACCTTTTTTTAGATAGCAATAAAAATGTTTTACTTAAGGTTTTAATATAAATCCCAAAGTAGTAGTTATAAACTTTATAAACAAAACTATAACGGTTTAAAAACCTTAAGGCATTTTTATAAGCTGGAACTAAAGGAACCCGGAAACATAAAAAATAAAAACGTAACGATCTTCCGAATAAATCTTTATAATCCAATATCCATGTTTAACTTTAAAAACAAAATAAAAACTAATACTTAAATAAAAGAGTTAATTATAAATATCAGCCAAAAAGGTAATATTTATGTACGGTATATCTTTTTGGACAATTCGGTAATTAAAAATAAAACGGGATTTTGCCCATATATCTGGTTAATTAAAATCCTTATTCTTGCTTACTAAAACGGATTAAGTAACCTAAATAAAAAAACATCTATTAACGGTATAATATGGTTTATATATGCCAGCATTAATACCCTTCTAAATAAGCCTGTCGAATTAATACTTTTAAAAAACCGATTAATATTTATGTTTTAATTTATTCTGAAAAATAATACCTTATTTTATTCGAACTTTATATTAATATAAATCTATAAAGAAAATATTTAATATAAAAGTAATATTTAGGAAACGATAAATATAAAAAGTTCTTATAATTTGTCTTTGAATTTTTAACGATGTTATAAAATTTAAATTAATTTTGTAGCCCTTTAAATATACTTTTATAACGTCTATAAAGGTTTTCTAGGCGATATATAATCTTTTGATATAATATTCGGTCGGAAAAAATATTTAAGCATAATAACGTTTAACATATCTTTTCAGCCTTAATTCTTCCTAAGTTAAAAACTTTAATAAATTAAAAAACCTTACCGGAATAATAAAGGATAAATTATATGAAATTTTATAATTTATATTAACCTGGGACTTAAAGGTTAATTTAGGCGCGAACCTAACAGTTTAATTTTGGAAATAATAAATTGATTTAAGTTAAATACCTAAATATTCGGGTAATATAATTAATAAGAAGGTATTAAAAGGGGAAGGAACTTTTTTGTTTATAACATTATGCCTTTAAAGCGATTTAACGACTTGTTCGGGTCGAAATTAACATTTTAATTTCCCGAATCAAAATCTGAATCCGTCGAATCTTTATCGTTTAAAAAGTTTAATTTCTTAATAACCACTTTAAGAAAATTTTCAGGATTTAGGTTTAAATTTCCGGGGTTTAATATAATTTGGTAATATTTGTACAAAGTAAGAAAAGGTTTACGGAGTTTAATTCGCTTTTTATTAATAACTTTATTTTTAATTGTTAAAGAATTTTATCATATATCGAATATGGTAATAATATTTTAATATTAAGGGAAACTTATAAAAAATTGTAATTTTTAAGCTAATTATTATGTTTTAAAAGATATTATATAAAACGCCAGATATCTTATACGTTAATATTAAATAATATGAACTTAATTATATTAAATAATTTACCGTTAAAAGTAACAAAATATTGTTTATTAATTTTAAGATTTTTTAATAATCGGCGCTTAAGATTTAACTTCTTTACGGCAAATTTAATATAACGGCTAACTAGTTTAACTAATTATTAAATCCTAATCGTAGGGTTTATGTTGGTAATAATATTATAAAAATTTAAGTAACCAAGTTATATTATAAATTAATACTTTTTAAATTATAGGAAAATAACAAACGTATATATGTTATTTTTAGTTTAAGGTACTTAAACGGTTTAAACCCTGAAGTTTATTAAAGCTTTTAAACTTATCGTAAATTTTAAAGGTTTAAAGCGTTAAAAATTTTAAAATATTTAAGTTAATTACGTAAGCCGGAACTTACGTCGGAAATAAGTTTTAAATCTTTTAACCGTTTATTTTTAAGTTAAAATTTTAAATTATAATACGATTTTTTTTTAAAGATTTTTACCTTTTAAGATTAATTTATTTATTATATTTATTTAAAAAATAACTTTTTATTTATATAATATTTTATGGGTTATTTTAAATATTATACTTAACCGTATTAAAAAGTAAATATTTTTTAAACGTAATAACGTTTTAATTTAATCGTAACGGATTAAAATTTTTAATTTTATTACGTTTTTTTATATTTCGTATTTTCGTTATAAATTTAAATAAAGGTTTTATAAAGTTTATTCCGATTTTAGGAAATATTTTTATTATATTAATATAATAATTTTTGTAATTTATTTAATTCTTTTATTTTTAAATATTAACGATTTTTGGATAAAAAAAACGGTTAAAACGCGAAAAAAATAATCGCAAAAGGTTTTTCGTTTTACCGTTAATAAATTAAATCGTTTTTAAAAGTAACGTAAGGTTGTACGCCGTCGTATAATTAAAATATTACGTTATAATATTTAAATTACGGAAATAATAAAAAAGTTTAAAGAATTAAAAAAAACGTAATAATAATTAAAAACCGAATTAGCCGTTTTTATATAAGCCGTTTTTTTCGCTAATTATTTATTAAACTAAAACGTATTTAACCTTATTACTTGCGATATTATTAATAAATATTTATTAATAAGTATTAAGTTTCCGTAATAAATTTTATATGTTTTTATATATTTTTTAACTTTAGGTAATCTTTTTATTTAATTAAATATTACCTTTATCCGTTTTCTTTTTATTATTAAAAATTTTTTTAATCTTTTATATTAGTACGTTTTTTGTTATCTTTTTTTTCCGATTTATATAAATTTAAATTATGTCCGTTATTAACTTTAATAAGGTAATATATAAAACGGAATATATTTTAATTTCGGGGGATACTTTTAATTAGTAATATTTTTTCGAAAACTTTTTTACGACTTTATATGTTTTATTATATTTAAAATCGGATTTTTTATTTAGTTATTTAATTAACATATTTTTAGTAATTAAATAAATTATTCCCTTTTTCTGGAAAATTAAATTTTTATATCTAAATACGTACGAATTTAAGTTTTAGTTTTATTTTTGTATGTAATTATTTAAGTTATTTTAAAATAAAAATTATTTTAATATTCATTAATTTTCTTTCTGTAAATTTCGGTAAATTTCGGGCAAAAAATTAAAGTTAACGTTAATTAATATTATTTTAATATTTTCGTAATAATTTATATTATATGCCAACGAAGTTATAAGTAACTTTTTAACTTAATTATTTTATTCGTAATTAATATAATACCGTAAACAAAGTTCGAACGTTAAAGTAAATTTTTTTGTTTAATTATTTATATATAATTTAAAAATTTTTAAAAATTTATAATTTAAGTTTAATTACGTTATAAAATTTTACCAAAATTTTGAAATAAATATAATATTTTTATCGGATATTATTTTTATCGGAAATCTTAAATACTTTAATAAAGTATTTAAAAAAATATACGTTAATTATTTAACGTCTATGTTTTCGTTAAATAATAAAAAAATATAAAAATTTTATAAATCGAGTTCCGATTATAAAAATGCCATCGTAATATTTATTCGTTATTATAATTTTTAATAAAAGTAATTAAATAATAAAATTAAAAATAATTAAATTTTATAATCGTTTTATGATTAATTATAGTTATAATTTTCTATATATTTTATAACGTCGTACTTTAATTTTGTTATATAAATTATATCTTTATGCAAAATTAATATAAGATTAAATCTTATTTTCCAAACTAAACCAAATATATAGAAAATTATTATATATATAATTTATACAATAAATATTATACTTAATATTTTCGAATACGATAATTAATTAATAATTTTTACGGTTAAGATAAATTATATACTTTAGTTATATAAAACTTTATTTTAAAATAAAACCTTATTTTAAAGTAAAATGCATAATTGCCGATAAATTTCGATTTTAATAAACCTTAAAAATAAACCTTAAAAATAAACCTTAAAAATAAACCTTAAAAATAAACCTTGAAAATAAACTTTAAGGATAAACTTTAAAAATAAATTTTAAAAATAAATTTTAATAATAAACTTTAAAAATAAACCTTAAATACGTATAAAAAGTTATATAAACCTTTATTAATTTTACGGTTTTATTATTTTTATAACTTTTCGAATTATTTTTATTAAAATAATATATTACGTTATTTTAATTATATTATACCGGTAATCCGTAACGAAATAATTTACCAAAAAATCGTTTTATTTATAATTTAAAACCTTTATAAAGTTATTGGACGGGCCAAAACGATCGATAATACCGTCGATTTAAAAAACTTATCTTAAAAAAACCGAATTCGGTTTTTAATTTTCGGATATAATTTAATTTACGAAAATAACGATAATTAATTTTTAATAATACTTATGCCGAAAAATATAAATATTATAAAGATATTATTAAAAAAATTAAAAAATAATAATAATAACGGGTTTAAAAATTTCGAAATTTAAATTTTAAAATAATATAAATTAAAAAATTACCAACGATAATTTACCCGGCTGCTCCGGATTACAAAAAACTTCCAAAATTCCGATAAAAATCGACGTAAATAAAAGCTAATTCGGAATTAAGCAATTTATAAAAAGGATAAAATAAAATATAAGAATTAAAATAATAATTTATTATTTTATCTAATTATTTATACGGTTACGTTTTTTCGAAAGAAAATATCTTTATAAAACTTTATTAATTATTATGTTTATTTTCGGAAAATAATATATACGTTATAATCGTTTTAAAATTTTGTAAATTTTAAAACATCCGTATAATTAATATTCGTATATTTTGCGTATTATCTTTTCTTAATACTTTTATAGTATTTAAATTTTATTAAGTTTTCTTTTTAATTAATTATTATATTATTAAATATAACGATTTGTCGTAATTTTATAAATTTTTTTTTATTAGGTCGAATATTTAATATAAAACTTTAAAACTTTTTTCCTTTAAATCCGGTTATTTGTTTTAATTTTTTTAAACTTTTTTTATAAATAATAACGAAATTAAATTCCGAAAAATATTTTCCGTAATAAAATTGCTGTTTTATTAGCTTTCGGTTAATAATAAACCGGATATAATTTTTATAATTTGTATATATTTTAACTTAATATAAGTTTCTTTTAAATTAATATTTAAATTTTTTAAAGTCGTTAATATTGGTTAAAGTTTTTTTATTTATAATAACGTAATTTAATTTAATTCTTTTTAATTTATAAAAATAAAACGTAATAAATTATATATTACCGTAATTATTTTTATATCCGATTATTACGTTGAAGGTATAATCCGAAATATTAATTCTTAATTTTATAAAACGATTTCCGTCGTATATAATTAATATTGGTTCGTTAATAATTATATTTTTAATTTTTTAAAAAACTTTTTTGTTTTCGGTTATTTATTAAAACTTAATTTTTTTTTTGTTAAATTAAATAAAGGTATTATAATTTTGTTTTAGTTACGAATAAACTTCCGGTAATAATTAACGAATTTAAAGAAAATTTAAATTTTAATAATTATAATAAATACTTTTTATTTTTAAATTATTATTATTTGTTTAAAATTTATCTTATTATATTCCGGTATAATAACGTATCTTAAATATGGTACTTTTTGCTTATAAAACTTATTTTTTTCGGCGTTAATTAAAAAAGTAACGTTTTAAAAAATCCGAATAACTTTATAAACGTATTTTTTTTATTTTTTTTTTATTTAAATAAATTAAAATGTTATCGAAATAATAAATAATCCAAATATTAATATATTTGCATAATACGTAATTAATTATTTTTTAAACCGTTACGGATATATTAATAAACTTAAACGATAATATTAAATATTAATAGAATCCGTATATAATTTTAAAGATTATTTTTTATTTATCTTTTAATTTAATACGAATTAAATTATATTTGTTTTATAAATTTAAGGTAATAAATTAACTGGTTCCGTAAAAACGATTTTGTATTCCGTTAATTAAAAATAGAAATATGCGGTCCTTAATTATAATATCGTTAAATTATCGATAACCGATTATTAATTATAATTTTTTATTTTATTTTTGGTACGAAAAATATAAAATATCTTACCGGTAACTTAAAGCGTTTATTATATTTTTTACGTAATTTGTTTTAAAAATATTTTCGTAATACGTATAATTTTTATTAATTTAAGTTATATATATAATAAAAGGTAATTATTTTATTATCTTTTAAAATTATGCCGTAATTTTATTTATTATATTTTAATAATTTCTTTTCGATTTATTTTTTAAAACGTTATTTATAATTATAATATTATAATAATATTTTAATAATTTTTTTTAGTTTTTAAGGTTAATAATATCTGTTATCGTGTATTTCGTATAATTATACTTTAATTATTAAAATAACGCGTTATATATATTTATTTTGCCTTTTTTTTTTTATATATTATATTCCTTTAGGTAATAAAGTTTCTGTCGTATTTTTATATTTATATTTGCTGTTATCGTCGTTAGTTAAATAATAAATTTTTTTTCTTAAATCGTTTTTATTAATAAAGGGTAAAATAAATTTTATTTAGTTAGTTTTTTAATTAATTAAAAAATTATATTAATATAGTTATTTTTTGTCGAAAATTACGTCGTAATTTCGTATTAAAATCTTATTAAAGTTAATAGTTTATTTTCGACCTTAAATATAAATTTTAAAATAATTAATTTCGTAATTAACTTATCCGTTATTATAATTAAATTTGGTATTTTTTAAATTTTTAATTTTATAAAATTCGGTTTTATTTTTTTATAAAAAACGTAATTTGGTAATAATTTTTAATTTAATATAATTTGGGTCGATTTCGTAATTAATTATAATAATTTTTTATTTTTTTAATTCGTATTTTAATTATAATAAAAAGAATTTTTGTTTTTTTATTATTATGTATAAAGGTTTTTTAAGCGGTATATGTTAATTTTTTTTGTTTTTGTTAATTTATAACTTTTTTATAAATAACGTTTTTTTTAAGGTTTATATTTGTAATTATTTTAGTTATTTTTCCTGTTAACGTAATTAAGCTTTTAATTTAAATATTTTTTTTACCGTTTTATTTAATTCGTTAAATTAGTAATTTATTTTTTAAAGGTTTCGGTTTTTTCCAACCAGTTTGTTATTATGGTTTATTTTTCGTTTGTCGTCGTTATTTATCTGTTTTAATATCTTTAACGTTTTTAATATTAGGCATTATATTAAGTTATTTTTATTAAGCATTTTCTTATTTTTTTAATTTCTTTTCGAAGTTATTTGCATAAATACGTCGGAAATATAAATTATTTATTATTTTCCGTTAAGGTTTTATTATTATCTGATAGATTTATTTTTTTATATTTTATAGTTATATTATTCGTAATAATATATAAAATTTTATTTAGGATAGTTTTCTTTTCCTGTTAACTTTTTGATATTATAATAACGTCGATATTCTTTTATATAACCTTAATACGTAAATATTTATTTTATTTTTGGTCCTTAAGGTTATTTCCGGTTTAGGTATAAAAATCGAACCTTTTTTTATTTATATATATAAGTTATTATTAAATATATTTTTGTTATTTTTTATATCGTAAGTAATAAATTTTTTTATAATAAATGGTATATAATTTCCTGTATCGATCAGATTTTTTTAAATATAAGGCTTGGTTTTAATTTTAATATTTTTTAATTTATTTATTTAATTTTTTTTATTATTATTATTACTTTTTTTGTTACGTACGAAATATTTATATTTTTAGTATTAATTCTTTTTATCTTTCGTATTTTTATAATTATTAGGTAATTATTAACCTAGTCGTAACGGTACGTTATCGGGTAATTACGGCTTAGGAAAATATTTTAGTTTCCTGTAACTTTTTTCGTATATCCGGAGGTAAGTTAAGGTTTTTTTTTTTAATTATATTAAAAATAAAGGCCTTTTTATTTTTTCGTTATTTTTTAGGTATCGAGGTTTAATTATTACGTTATTTTTTGGGGGCCTTATATTAGTTTTTAATATAATTTATTTTGTTATAATTATAATATTTTATATAATTTTAATTCTTTTTTGTTCGGTTTTTAGTTTTATAAGTTTTAAATATATACCGTAAGATATATTATTTTTTCGTAAATTATTAAGATAAATAAAATATTTAGTTTTATTGTTATATTTAACGTTTTTGGTTTTTTAAATAAATTATCGGTTGTTAATTTTAATTATTATCGTAATATAATCGGTTAAAAGATTTAATCGGTTTTTTTAAAACAGTCTTTTTAAACCTTTTTTTTAAGCTTTTAAAAAATTTAATTATTAAAGTTTTTTATTCTTAATTTATTTTTAAGGTTAATTAAATAAATATTATACCGTAATTAAATACGGACCTTTTTTAAATTAAATCCTTCAGTTATCTTTTAGCTTTTATTTATTTATTTATTATAACGAAAACCTTTTATAACGTATTTTTCGAAGTTTTCGTAATCGTTATATATTACCCGTATTTTAGGTAACCGTAATTTTAATAATAACGTAATATATTTTTTTAAGCTTAATTCGAATTACGGAACCCTATTTTTTTTACGGTAACCGATAACGAATTCGATTTTCGACGTAAAGTTATAAATTAAATAAAAAAATAATTAAAATAAATTCGGTATTAGGTAAAAAATAATTATAATTTCGTAAAAACTTTATTAAATTATTTATGTTTAAGCATTTTAAAAATTGTTTTTAGTTTTTTAATAAATATTAATTAAATAAATCGATTTTTTTTAAAAAGGCCGTAATCATAAAACCTTTTATTTTTTTATATTTTTTTTGGATTATTTTAATCGAAATAATAAGTTTTCTATTATTATTTTAAGCTAAATAATACGTTTGTTTATTATATTTAATCGTTAAAGTATAATCTTTTTAGTAAAATTTAATTTTTATTAAATTTTTCGGCATCCGAAATTATAATATCTTCCGGGATTATATTAATAAGGTTAATAAGTTATTTATTAGAAAACAAAATATCGAAAATATTATTTAAAATTTAATAATTTTATTAAATAAAATATTTTAATATATAACGGTAAATTATTTTACTTAATTATTAAATCATAATCGTACCGTTTATATTAATAATAATATTATAAAAATTTAAATAATAAATTAAACGTATATTTATATTTAGTAATAATAAATATTAAAGGTAATTTAAGTAATTAAATTATATTATATAGTGGTATTATTTAAATTATAGGAAAATAACGAACGTATATATATTACTTTTGGCTTTAAGTATTTAAGCGGTTTAAACCTTTAAGTTTATTAAGGTTTTTAAGCCTATTATAAATTAAAAGGGCTTAAAGCGTTAAAGCTTTTAATACCTTTAAGTTAATTACGTAATCCGGAACTTATGTCGGAAATAGGTTTTAAATTTTTCGACCGTTTATTTTTAAGTTAATTTTTTAGGTTATAATATTTAAATATAAAATTAATATCGTTATTTTAATTAATTTATATACTGTTATTAAGTAAAATAAAAAAAATTATCGTATCTTTTTTTATACTTTAAAATAACGTTTATATAATAAGTTTTAACCGGTTTAAAAATAAGAAGGTATTTGCGTATTATAAAAATTTTAGTAATATTAAAACGGATAATTACGTTTAATATAATGGTATTAATATTTAAATCCTTTTTTTACTTTATAAAAAGAATTAAAACTGGACGTTAATTTTTAAAAGTTTTAATTTTTCGTTTAATTGGCTTTTTAAATTTAACGTTACGTTTTGTAAATAAATATCGAAATTATTTGGTATACTTTAGGTTAATTTAAAAAGGTTAACGTATTTTAAATTAATACGAATAATTTTAATAAATTGTTAAAAATTAAAATATCCTTTTTTTTATAACCGTATATTTTTTGCAAACTTTTACGTTAAATTCTTTTTTTTTAAAATTAACTTTATTCGTATTATGTTATTTATTAAAGGTTTTAAAAATTTGACCGGATTAATAAATTTTTTATTAATATCTTATTTTATTTAATAACTTTATAAGGATTTTTTAATTGCCGGCTTAATAATTAAATTTAAAAAGTATATAAATTTATAACCTTTTTTTTTAAATTATTATTATAATTTAAATTTAAAAATAAAAGGTTAATTTTAATCGGTAAACTTTTCGAATTTAATATATTTTAAGAATTAAAAAAGGATTAAAAATAATGAATTATGGAAGTAATAATTAAAATAAAGATATTTAATATAATAATTAAAGTTTTAAAAGTTTAATAATAAATTTAATATTTAACTTATTGTTTTTTAATAAATTTAGATTATATTTGGTTATAAAAGATTTAAGTAAAAGTAAAATTTAAATAATTTTATTTTTATAGTATAAAATCATTTTTAAATTTTTAAAGATACAATTTAAAATACATAAAAGCTTTTAAAAAATTTAATTCCAGTTTTAAAGTTATTTTTTAAAAAAAGTAAAATAGGTTAAAGTAAAGTAAATTTTTTTTTTATATTTAAAGCAAATATTATCTTTTAATAAAGGTTTAAAATTATTTACGACTAAATATTTCGATATTTTTTTTGTTAAAAAACGTTATATAACGTTTAAATTATTAATCCGAACGTTAAAATCCGTTTTATTTAGGTTTGTAATAAGGTAACTTTTACGGTTTCGGCTTTTATTGCATATATTTTGGTTTTAATTTTTAAAATATATAAATACTTAAAATTAAAAAGCGGTTTAAAATTAACCGTTTTAATTATTTACGTTTTAATAATAAGATATATTTATAAAAATATTAACTTACGGAACGGGATATTAAGGTTAATAAAAACTTTAAAGGTATAAATTAATTTTAAATATAAAATTAATATTTTTAACCGGAATAATTAAAGGTAAAAAAATAAAATAATTAAGATATAAAGCGTAAAAAGATTTTAATTTATAAAATATTAAAATTTATAAATTAAAAATATTAATAAAATTAAAAATTAATATTAAAAGGTATTAACGGATTAAAACTTAATCCAGAATTAAATTAATACGATTTATAATAAATATTTTTATAAATTCGGATCGAATTATTTTTATTCGGAATCTTTTAATTATTACCTTTTTTTTTAGGATATATTAATAATTTTTTACGATATTATAAATTATCTAAAAAATAGTTTAATTTCGAAAATTTTTATTTATAACTTTATAACGTAAATCGAAAAGGTTTAAATTATTTACGAAATAATAAATTAATATTTGCAATATATAAGCTTTAAATAAAGTTAATATATTTTAAAGTACGTTTTAAAAATTTCGAAAGAAATTTTAAACATTAATATGTTTTAAAAAAGTAATTATTCGTATATAATAAATGCTAAAAAATTTATAAGGTTATTAAAAAAACTTATTTATATTTATTATAAAGCAGTTATTAAAATAATATAAGGTATAAGGTTAAGGTGATAAGTTTATTAATTAATTAATTAATATTACTTATATATTTTTAAAAGCTTTTTATTATAATATAAAAACAAAGGTTTTTATTTTTAGAAAACCCTTTTTTCGGAAATTTTTAAAAAAAGTTCCGACCGGATAATTTTCGGGTAAGGAAAAATTTAACTTTCTTGCGTTAAATTTTAAATGATTTAATAAATTTAAGTATTTTAAGTAATTTCGAATTAAATTATATAAATTATATAAATTAAATAAATTTATAATATAATTATTTATTAAAATTAAATATCTAACGAACAGTTTTTTATATAAATAATATTTAATTTATTTTACTTTTTAATTATTAATTTAAACTTTTAATTAAAAGTAATTATACCGTTTTCCGATTAGGAAAAAAATCCGTAAATTTTTTTAAAAAATATTTTATTTATTATATTATTATTCCTTATAAATTAAACTTTTTTATTTCGGATATTATTTATATTTTTAAATAAATATATAATAAATTCGTTTTATTTTAATAGCTTTTTAATTAATAATTAACGAATAAATTAAAACTTAATTAAATACGAAATTCTTTTAAATTTAATAAAAACGATATTATAAAACGACGTTTAATAAATAAATAACATATATAATTTCCGTTATTATTTAATAAAAAATTAATAACCAAATTAAATAATTTACCTTTTATGAAAAAAGGTTTTTAATTAATTTATAATATAGTACTTATAATTATTAGAATTAAGGGCTAAAAAAAACCGTTTTTTTTTAATAATAACTTATCCTTACCTTTAAAAAATTTATCGAAATTTAACCTAAAAAATCCGACCAAAAGGAAAAAAAAATTAAGGAAAAATTTGGCGTAAAAATCAAAAAAAAAAGGAGTTTATAACCAATAAACGATTAAATTTCGTAATTAAAAAGATTATAAACTTTAAAAAGGAAAATGTTAAATTCGTTCGATAATTAAAAAAAAAATTTTTGTACCTTTTTTTAAAATTACTTTTCGATCCAAAATTTTAATACCCCATTTATTTAGTTATAATCGAAAAGGAATTATACCCCCTTTTATCTTCCGAAAAATACCTGATATTAAAGGGTATAAGTTAATTATCCCTAAGTTTTATAATAAATTTATTAATATAAAAAATTTTTTAATTAAAATTAGATTTTATCTTAAATAATACGGAAACTTTTTAACGGAAAAGTACCAAAAGATAATAACCATTTTATAATTATTAATTAAAAAGGTACTTAATTAATTCGAACCTTTTTTTAAAAATTACCTAATTAATTATTCCGATAATTACTTAAATATTAATAATTATATTTTTAACAATTATAAAAATTTTAAAAAACGAATATAAATTTCGTTCAAAAATATAAATAAGTAATAATATGCGATTAAATAAATACATAAATTCTAACAAATTACGTTAATAGTTAAATATACGATTAAATTTAACCGGTTAATAATTATTTCCAAATTATTACCAAATATATTTTTTTTTATAACGGCCTAAAACCTTAAATTAAAAATAAAATATTTAACGTATTTAAAATAAATTTTTTCGAAAATTATATAAATAAGGTTATTATCGCCGACCGTCATATTTTTAATCGGTACCTTAAAAAAAAGTTAACGAAATAACGATAAACGTTTTAATAATAATAAAAAAAAAAAGTTAATTTTAAAAAATACTAATATTATTTTAACGGAATCCTAAAAAAAAATAAATTTAAAGTTAAATATTTTAACTATAATAAAAAAGTTTATTTTAAAAATAAATATTACTTTTTAATAAAAAAAGGGAACCCTTAAAAAAAAGATCTTTTAGCTTAAAAAAAAGGTTCGTACGATTAAACGAAATATAAATAACGAAAAAAAGGAAAAAAAAAATTTACTACCGTCGATTAAAAATTTATTATTATTATAATTAACAATATAAAAAACGGTAACCTAAATTATAAAAATTATCCCATTTACAAAAATAATACGGTTAAAACTTGTAAATATTATCTAAAACGAATAACTTTTAAAGTAATTATTACGTTAAAATATATTTATTACTTTTATATACAAAATTATAAAATATATAATTAAAACGGTTAATTACGAAAAGATTTCGGTAATTATAAGCAATTATCTTCCGAATATTATATTTTTCCGAAATATATAATATATCCGAAACTTTTAATAAAATAATTATAAATTCCTACATTTTATTACTTATTATAATTATAATTATTTTATTTATTAAAAAATTAAATAAAATAATAACTTTTAATTAAAATATAACGAAAAAACGTTTATAAAACTAAATAATAAATATAAATATATAGAAATTTCCCGATAACTAAATTACTTTAAATTTTCTTACTTTTATCTAAAATTAAAGCAAAATTAAAAGGTTATAATGTAAAAATATTTATATTACGTATTAATATTTTACGATAAGCATAATTTTTTAACTATAAAAATACTTTTTTCGGAAATTTATCCTTTTAACCTAATAATTCGCAAAAAATAAAATTTAAAAAAAAGCCAAAAAAAATAATTATTTTAAAATATTAATTTAAAAGCAAAAAATGGTTTAAATACATAAATAATTATTATATTAAGCATATAATCAAAAAAGTAGGTTAATAAAAACGTTTTTTAACCCTTAAAGCATATTAAATAAAAAATTATAAAAACTTTTAAAAATTAAGTACCGAAAAACCCTTATATATAAAACTTTATATTAAGCAAAAAAAAAATTACGGCATTAAATCGAAATTTTTATTTATTATGGAAATAAAATATTTAATACCATAATTAATTCCGGAACAAAAAAATTGTTTATTTTCCTTAAGGTAACCGAAAAATATTAAGTCTCTTATAAATATAAATAATAATTATAAATATAAATAATAATTATATAAGTTACGAATAATTATTAACAACCTATTTATTTACGATAATAATCGAATTTTTTAAAAAATAAAAAAACTTATAATTTAAATATAAAAACGTTTAAAATAAATTATTTTTAATATTGCCGATATTTTAAGATATAATATTATTTTAAAAATACTATAATTTCGTTCTAATATTTTACGGATGTATTAAAAAAATAAACGTTTTTATAAAGTTTATTACATAATTAAAAAAGTTAAAATTTTTAATTTAATAATTATAATACGACGATTTAAAATATTATTTAAAAAACGAATTCAAAAAAAATTATTTAACCATACTTAATAAGATTATAAAATTCCCATTAAAAAAGGATATTATTTAAAACTTTACCAAATTTATTATATAAACCTTATAAAAATTAAAGCTTTTTAAAAAGGTTTTTAACGAAACCTTAAAAAAGGGTATATATAAAAATCTGAATTATTTATAAAATATCCAGTTATAATAATACCAAAAATAAATATTACTTAATATTAATAAATATCATAAGCAAAAATATTAATAAAAATAAATAATTTATAACCTTAAATTTATTAAATGGTTATTATTTAATACGAATAATTAAAAACGAAATATAAAAAATTATTTTTAAAATTATTTATGGATATTACGAATATAAGGTTATATTATAAGGGTTAATTAATGCCCCAGTTAACTTTTAATATATGCTTATTATTATCTTACGGAAATTTTTAAATAAATTCGTTTTCGTATATTTAAATAATATTTTTATTTATTTAAAAATTTTAAAAAAATATAAAAAATATATCGCTTAAATATTAAAAATATTTAAAAAGGTTAAATTGTTAATAAACGTTAAAAAAACGTTTAATATATCTAGAAACTAAACTTTTTAAGTTTTATTATTACCCCCGAATAAATTTAAATTTAAAATTTTAAATTGGAAATTATTAAAAATTAACTAATTTTAAACAAAATTATAATTATTAACATCCGTTAATTTTTGGGATTTACTGGTTACGTACGATTTTTAATTTAAAATTCAAGCAAACTTATTAACCCCTTAATTAAATTTATTACCAAAAAATATATTAAAAAAGAATTTAACCTTTAAAAAAAATAAAAAAAAGTTTCCAAAAAATTAAGGACAAAATTATTAACGTCCTAATAATTAAGTTACCAAATTATAATAAAAAAAACGATTTAAAATTAACGTTTTAAATTACGCCTTAAAAATAATATTAAAATAATTAAAAAATAACGGAAAATAATACCTAATAACGTATTTTTCCAAAGTTTTTAAGGATATAAAATTTAAATATCCCATTTATAATAAATAATTGCTAGCGATTATTTTAATACTTAAAAAATAAAAACCATTTTTAAATAAAATTAAAAAATTATTCGATATTTATTTAAATTATAAAAGTCTTATTCGATTTATACCGATCCAAAAATTAAATAACCGTTATAAAAATTAAATCGTTTTTTTATCCCAATTTAACTTTAAAATATATTATATTAAAAAAAAACATTTAAGCGGATATTTTAAATCAAAAAAGAAATTTTAATTCCAAAATCTTTAAATAATATATATAAGTATTATACCGTAAAAACGATAAAATAATATAACTATCTATATTCCTTAAATAACTAACTTTAAAAAAGTTAACTTAATTTCAAAACTTTTATAACTTAAAAAAATGAAAAAAAATTAAATAGCTAAAAAGAAATAACGAAAATTAATTATTATTTCGCGATAAAATTTACGTTCTTTATTAACAACAAAAAAAATTTGTTAAAAAACTTTACGAAAACCTTTTACATAAACACCAAAGAATATTTAAATTTATTAAACGAATTTAAAAAAAATTCGATTTCTTAAAGTTTTACCAAGTATTTAAATAAATAATTAAGGATTATAATAATTATAATAAAATTAAAGCAACCCGTTATAAATCCATACGGCTTATTATAACCTAAAAATATATTTTATAAAACGTAAAATATTATAACTTAAAATTTTATTATTAATTTTCTTATATCGAAAAACTCCGATATTAAAATTAAATATAATACGGTATAATAATTATTAATAAAATTACCAAATATAGGTACTTTTTACCCTTTAAAAAAACCGTAACGATAAAATAATTAACCTACGCCTTTATTTAACATTATTACGACAAATACGAAATACCAAAAAAAATCGTTTATAATCGAAATAAACTTTTTAAATCTAAATTCGGTACCAGCTTCTTTAAATAAATCGGTACTAAATTTAAATTTTTAACAACTTATTATGCCGAAAAAAATAATTAAATAAAACGATTAAACCAAACACTGGAATAATATTTTTTAAAGTTACGTTAATTATTAATAAAATAATTAAGTTAAGTTTTTATTATTTATATAAATAACTTGTAATATATCCGTTAACGAAAATATAAATATATTACTTTATATAACTATATAAAATATAATATAACAATTTAACGATTAAAATAATTAATACATAAAATATTAATTATTAATATTATAATTTTACGAACAAAAATAATAATAATTAAAATTAAGATAATATAAACCTAATTTTAAATTAAGTTATAATTTTTATAACAAAAAATAACTTAATATTATAATAATAAAAAATTAAGGAATTAATTTTAACGAAAAAAAATAAAGTTTATTTATTACGTTAAAAATAAAACGTAACGTTAAACTTTTTTTAAATTAAGATAAAAAGGTTTAATAATAAACTTAATTTTAAAAACTTTAATCCGTTTAAAATTAAAATAGTTATTTCGAAAATTAATTATAAATTATTATTACTTAAAACCATAAAAATATACCTTATATTCCATATTTCCTTATTAAAATTGGTTTTAAAAAATGCCCCGTTTAAATAAAATTTCGAAATCGAAAAGAATAATAACGAATACGAAATCGAAAAAATACTGGATTTTAAAATGGTTAAAAAAGAAATTAATACTAAGTTAAGTAAATAAATTACTTACCGGAAAATAATATATGGGAATTATTTAAGCATTTAACGAATACGATAAATCTGGTTAAAAATTTTTACCGGCAAAATTTTAACCGACCGTTTTTAATCCGGTTAAAGTTATAGGCGATAACGGTCCCTTACCTAAATCCAAATTTAAAACGTTATAACCGAAGGAAATAAATACCTTTATAACGGCATTTATTTCAAAAGCAAGCCGCGTTTATTTATTTCATGTAACGTTATTTTTTGTCTAATTTTTTCTAACTTTTTCCGTTTTTTAATTAATTTAATTTTAAACCTTTTTTTAATATTTTTAAGGCTTTTTTTAAAAAAAAGTTTTATGAAAAATGTAACCGTTTTAATTTTTTAATAAATTTTTTTCATTTTTCGTTTTATTAACGCCGTAATTTAGCTAACTTTTTTTTATTACCTTTTATTCCTTTTTCGTAATTTCCTGGAACGTTAAAAAATTATTATTAATTTTTTATTACTTTCGAAATATACGATTTTAAATTTCGTTTATTTTTTTAAAGAATTTATAATTAAAACGTTATAAAATAAACGTTAATAATAAATATAACAGTTATAACTTTATTACCTTAAAATAAAAAAAATAATCGGTTTTTTTAAACCGAATATAATTAAAGTAAAAAAATGTTTTAATATTAAATATTTTTATCGAATTAATACGAACGTTACGAAAATCGCGTTTATTCGGATAAGAATTTTTTTTTAATTACGACCTATTATAATTAAGTTAATTAAAAAAAGTTTAAAAGTAACCTTTTTAATAAATAACAAAAAGGTTACTTACGGTTTTATTTTTAAGATAAAGATTTTTAAAGAAAAGAAATAATGTTATAATATAGGAATAAAAGTTCCTATCTTTAAAAAAACCTATTTTCGGAAGTATTTAAGGAAAATTCCGACCGGATAATTCTTAGGTAAGGAAAAATTTAATTTTCCTGCGTTAAGGTTTAAATAATTTAATAAATTTAAGTTATTTAAATAATCTGGGATTAAATTACATAAATTGTATAAATTAAATAAATTTACGATATATTTATTTATTAAAATTAGATATATAAAGAACAGTTTTTTATGTAAATAATACCTATTTAGTTTCGCTTTTTAGTTATTAATTTAAGCCTTTAATTAAAGGTAACTATACCGTTTTCCGATTAGGAGAAAAGTCCGCAAATCTTTTTAACGAACACCCCATTTATTGTGCTATTATTACCTGCAAATCAAGACCCCCCATTTCGGATACTGCTTATATCTCCAGGTGGATGTATGACAGGTTCGTTACACTCTTTTCGCCGGGCGCAACCCCGGGGGACACTCACCACTCAGACACATACTTATCATCATCAGACCGACTGGTCTTAACACCAAATCAAATGCATTAACTTCAATTTTCTCCAGAACCCTGGGCTCACTCGTAACGCTTTCTTTGATTTCGTACTGATCAGAACCGACTCTGTCCCGCCCCATTCCATTATCCAGATTGTTAATTAGCTTGGCTGGGAATTAATCTTTTAAAGCCTGTTTTATATCCTAAAGGTTAAGTTAAGTAATTATATTAAAAATGGTTCGATTTAAAGTGATTTTAATGCGAGGATTACTATCGAAAAACGTAGCCATTTTATTATCATACTATATATCGATGGTTTAAAAATTTTTTAAAGCGGGCAGTTGGTTATTAATATCACTTATTTTTTTAAACTTTTACTTTAACCGAATAAGTTATTTCGAACTAAATTCGTTATTATTAAACTTTTAATAATTCGTTACGATAAAAATACAAACAGGAACCGGGACGTAAAGTTAATAAGGTTAGATATATTAATTAAGTAAAAGGGGATAAATAATACTTTAGGTAAAAATTTCATAAAATTTTAATTACGGATTTTATGAATAATAAATTTCTTATAACGGAAAAGAAAAAGGATAACTTTTGGGATTTATTCTTATATGTTTTAAAGGTATAATAATTATTTACGAGACCATTTTAAAATTTTTAATTTTCCGGAAAGAATAATAAATTTAAATATCCGTACGTAAAATAAGATTCGAAAAAAAAAACCTTTTCGTAAGAACTAACTTAAAGGAGCAGTAATAATATTATTAATAACGTTAATGGTAAAATTCTGGTCAATTGATAATAAAAGCAAAATTTTAATGACAGGAAAAAAGGTTAAAATATTAAGAAAGTAACGATGCCGGTTAGAAAGCAAGGGAGGTTCCGAACGTAAAATATTAAGGTTTTTTTAAGAAACTAAAAGTTTTTTATAAAGCTCGTTTAATTATTTAATATACTTAAAGTTATAAGGAAGTAAGGAACTTTATTCTGGAAATAATAAAAATATGAATTTGGTAAAAATAAGTTTGTTAATTAAAGGATTTATAAAAATTAAATTTTTAATTCGTAAGGCAGATATATAAGTATAATTTTAAATTTAAAATAATAAAAGTTTAAAACTAAATTTATAGTAATAATAAACTTAATTATAAGAAAGGAAGTGAATTAATGCAGATAAGGAACACTCTAATAGAATTAAGGTATTTTAAAAACTAAAACCTTAAGTTAAAAAGTTAAATAATAATTAAATAAGCAAAAAAATTCGTAATGGTATATTACGGAAAAGACTTAAAGGATTAAATAGTTAAGGAAAAGAAAATTTGATAATCTTGGAAAACGAATGAACGTTTCAGTTCCGTATATACCGTACCAGATAATAAGGGGATTCTAAGGATCAAAAAAGGTTATATTAATTAATTCACAAAAGAGAACTAGCTTTCTTAATACTTAGCTTAAAATACGACTTCTTAAGAGGTTACGTAACCCATGACGCAACCATACTGATCAGATCGAACCCAGCACTGGTGGAGTCACCTACCGTTATGCGATCATAGTGTTATGGCTGCACCATACCATTACGCCACCAGGGCAAAAGATCGGTGGAATGATCGCATTTGTGGTCGTCATTCTGGTGCTAACAGCTGCATATATACTGGAGCCGTTACGGTGGACGAGGCCGTAACAGTTAGCCAAGTCCGGAACGCCCTCATGGCTATACTGAATTATCCTTGGAAGTTATCTCAGCTAGCTCAAGCCTCCCTGGCTCTTTTTCGACGTACTAATGTACTCTTTTTTTTTTAACTAATGGAAATGCCGTATCCCCGTAACGAGCTAAGGAGGCCTGAGTTCAAGTTGCGCGAACAAAGATTTCGTTCTACACATCGCTACCAAAATCGTGAATTTTTCCGATTTTATCCCATTTATCCAAATTAACCTAAGATTAAAAATAAGAAGAACTTCTTTATAAAACTATATTAAATCTAGTAAGTTTGATGTTTTACATATACGTCGAATATACGCTAATTTCTATATAGGGATTTTGTCCATTTTTTCTTAAATAAGAATTGTAACTAATACGGTTAAATTTAAGTTTAGGAAAAAAACGACCGTAACGCCCTTATAGCTGCGACAGCACAAATATCGGTTGCATTATAATACACCGGGCGTCCTAAGTATATCTTATATAGGAAAAACTCGTATATTAATTTTTTCAGCTATACGAATTATAATTATTACGTCGTAATTATAGAAAATTCCTGATTCGATTAAGCAAAACGTTTTTATAACTGCAATAACGCAATTATTACGTATATCATTTCGCTATAGGCCTTTTAAAGGGAACTTAATATATAAAAAGCCCGGTAAATTAATTTTTTAACCGTACGGACTATAGTTATTCCGTTACCTTAATATAAGCGTCCCGGTTAAAAAATATATATATAATAAGATTTTTTACTTAATTCTTTAATATATGCGTTAAATTAACTTCGATTATGAAATTATATATATAGTTAAAAGATCTTTATAAAGTTTTATATATCATTATTTTTTTCTTTTTATACTAATTTTATATTATTATAATATTTACAAGGTCTTAAAAACCATTTTAAAAGTTTATATAAAGATATATAAATTAAACCGGAAAATTTATAAGTTAATATTAAGCCCTAATTTAAAAGTTTTGTTATTTTTTGTATATATTTTTTGTAAATCTTTTGTGGGTCGGTACTTAGAGTTATAGGTTTTTAAAAAGCCCTAGCTACAGCTGTGCCGCAGGCGCAGCCACAAGCTTCAAAATAAGGCCTGATCTTAATGAGGTAACTTGGAGGCTCATGGCGAAATGGTATATGCAGTAGTTGCGTTGTCGTAGCCATATGTGACGGCTGACTGGCTTAACCAACTATTAAACCCAAATCGTACGGTTTATGTTAGAGGTAGTACTATGGAAATCTAAATAATAGGTTAAAAGTATAATTACGTCTGATAATAGCAAATATCAAAGGTAATCAAGGTAACCAAGTTGTATTATAAGCTAGTACTATTTAGATTATAAGAAAATAACGACCATATATATGTTACTTTTAGCTTAAAATTTTTAAACGGCTTAAACCTTCAAATTCTTTAAAACCTTTAAGCCCGTAATAAGTTTAAAAAGTTTAAAGCGTTAAGGGTTTTAAAACCTTTAAACCAATTACGTAACCTGGGGCCTATATCGGAAATAAGTTTTAAATTTTCCAACCGTTTATTTTTAAACCAAGCTTTTAAGTTATAATACGATATTTTCCTTTTAAGATTTTTACTTTTAAAGATTAATTTATTAATAATATTTATTTAATAAATAACTTCCCCTTTTATATAGCATTTTTTGGGTTATTTTGGTCGTTAAATTTAACCGTATTAAAAAACAGAAATTATTTAAACGTAATAACGTTTTAATTTAATCGAAACGGATTAAAACCCTTAATTTTATTATATTTTTCTATATTTCGTATTTTCGTTATAAATTTAAAATCGAAATTGGTAAGGTTTATTCCGATTTTGGGAAATATTTTCATTTTAACGAATATAATAATTTTTATAATTTATTCGGTTTTTTTATTTTTAAACATTAGTAACTTTTGGATCAAAAAGAATAATTAAAACGCAAAAAAAAAACAGGTACGAAAAACCTTTTACTTTGCCGTTAATAAATTAGACCGTTTTTAAAAATAACGTAAGATTTTATACCGTTCCGGAATTAAAATGTTACGTCGTAATATTTAAGGCGCGGAAGTAATAAAAAAAATTTAAACGATTAAAAAAAACGTAATAATAACTGGAAACCGAACTAACCGTTATTATATAGGCCGTTAATTTTGCTAATTAATTGCTGGATTAGGACGTACTTAATTTTGGTACTTCCGTTATTATTAGTAAAAACTTTTTAATAAGTGCTAGATGTCCGAAAAAAATTTATAGGTTTTTATATATTTTCTAATTTTAAACAAATTCTTTTTAAATTAAATATTACCTTTTTCGGTTCTTTTTTTTGGTACCGAAATTCTTTTATACCTTTTATATTAATACGTTTTTTATTACCTTTTCTTTTTGTTCCGCATAAACTTAAATTATATTCGTTACTAATTTTAAAAAGGAAACGTAAAAAAACCGGGTAAAAATTAATTTTAAAGCGTAGCTTTAATTTATAATCATTTTTCGGAATTTTCTTTATGACTTTATATAATACGGTATAGTTAAAATCCAATTTTTTATTAAATCCTTTACTTTAGATATTTTTAGTAACTAAATAAATTATCTTCCTTTTTTAAAAGGTTGGTTTTTTACCCTTTTTTAATTATAATACTTTTATATCTAGATACTTCTAAATTTAAAATTTGCTTTTATTTCTGTATATAATTATCTAAATTATTTTAAAATAATATTTATTTTAATATTAACTAGTCCTTTTTTCTGAAAATCTTGGTAAACTTTTAGCATAAAATTAAAATTAACGTTAATTGAGATTTTGTTGATATTTTTATAATAATTTATATTATACGTTAGTTAAGTTATTAATAATTTTTTAACTTAATTATTTTGTTTATGATTAATATAATACCGCAAGCAATTTTTAAATATTTAATTAATTTTTTTAATTTAGTTATATATTTATAATTTAAAAGCGCTTAAAACTTTATAGTTTAAGCTTAAATATATTATAAAATTTTACCAAAACTTTAAAATAAATATAATACCTTTATCTGACATAATTTTTACAATAAGTCCGTATATATTAATAAGGTATTTTAAAAAAATTTACGTTAATTATTTTGCGTCGATACTTTCCTTAAATAGTAAAAAGTATAAAAATTTAATAAATCGATTTACGATTATAAAAATGTAATCGTAATATATACTTATTGGTGGATTTTTTAATAAAGGTAATTTAGTAATAAAATCGAAAATAACTAAATTTTATAATCGCTTTACGACTAATAATAATTATAATTTTCCGTATGGTTTATGGCCTCGTACCTTAATTTTGTTATATAAGTTATACCTTCGTAATACCTTTTTTATTACTAACTTCATTTTACGGAAATAATATATACGTTATAATCGTTCTCAGGTTTTATAAATTCCAGGGTATCCGTATAACTGGTATTTATATATTTCGCATATTAGTTATTTTTAGTACTTTTCTCATATTTCGATTTTATCGGTTTTTTTTTTCCTTTAATAACTAATCGTTATATTATTAATTTTTGGTATAAATCGCGGATTACTTTCCTAATTATTACGATTTACGGTAATTTTATATATCCTTTTTTTATTAGCTCGAATATCTGGTATGGTACTTTAAAACTTTTCTTTTTTAAATCCGGTCGTTTATTAAAAACGTCCGCTTTATTATTTTTTAACTTTTTTTGTAAATAATAACGAAATCAAATTCCGAAAAGTATTTTATATAACGGAATTATCGTCCTGTTAGTTTTCGGGTAATAATAAACCGGGTAAAACTTTTATAATTTATGTATATTTTAACCTAATATAAGTTTCCCTTAAGGTAATATTTAAATTCCTTAAAGGCGTTAATAATAATTAATAATTCTTTATTTAAGATTACATAATTTAATTTTATTTCCTTTAATATATAAGAATAAAACTTAATAAAGTATAAGTTATTTAAATTATCTTTATATCCAATTATTTCGTTTAACGCATAATTCGAAATATCGGTTTTTAGTTTTACGAAGCGACTTAAGTCGTATATAATTAATACTTGTTCGTTAATAATTATATTTTTAATCCTTTAAAGCTTTTTTTATTTCGGTTATTTACCAGAACTTAATTTTTTTGGTTAAGTTAAATAAAGGTATTACGATTTCACTAAAGTTACGAATAAATTTCGGGTAATAATTAACGAATTTAAAAAAGCTTAAACTTCGGCAACTATAATAAATACTTTTAATTTTTAAATTGTTGTTATTCTTTTATAGTTTATTTTAATATATCCGAAAATAATTACGTATTTTAAGTACGGTATTTTTTACTTGTTAAAACATTTTTTACGGCGTTAATTAGAAAATTAACGTTTTATAAAACTTAAAGGACTTTATAAACGTATTTTTTATGTTTCTTTTCCGAATTTGAATAAATAAAAATATTATCGCCATAATAAATAATAAAAATATTAAGATATTCGCATAATTGTATCGAACCTGTTATACATCCACCTTTGAGCAGTATCCGAAATAAGGGTCTTGATTCGCAGGTAATAATAGCACAATAAATGGGGTGTTCGTTAAAAAGATTTGCGGACTTTTTCCTTAATCGGAGAACGGTACAGTTGCCTCTGATTAAAGACTTAGATTGATAGCTAAAAAGCGAAATTAAATAAGTACTATTTATAAAGAAAACCGATTGTTATATATCAATCTCGAACTTAGTAAGCGTGTCTGGGATCTATGTGATCTATGTGATCTGGTTAGATCACTTAGATCACCTAGATCACTCTGATCTTGGCAGGAAAAGCCAAGCTTTTCCTTACCCGAAGATCAGCCGCGGGGAGCCTACAGCAGGCCCCAAGAGCTTGGTTTCTCCAAGACAGGAACCCCTGTTCTTGTACTGTAACAATAATACGTAGTTAATTATTTTTTAACACGTTACGAACACGTTAATAAACCTAAACGGTATCACCAGATATTTATATAATCCGTATTTGGTTTTAAAAGTTATTTTTTATTCGTCTTTTAATTTAGTACGGATTAGATTATATCCATTTCTTAAGTTTAAGGTAATAAATTATTTAACGCCGTAAAAACGACTTTTTATTTTAATAATTAAATGTAAAAGTATACCGTCCTTAATAGTAATATCGTTTAGTTGTCGGTAATCGATTATTAGCCGTAATTTTCTATTTTTTTTGGTACGAAAAATATAAGGTACCCCGTCGGTAACTTAAAACGTTTAATATATTTTTTAAGTAACTTATTTTGGAAATATTTTCGTAATACTTATAATTTTTATTAATTTAATTTATATATAAAGTAAAAAGTAATCGTTTTATAATCCTTTAAGATTATTTCATAATCTATTTATTATATTCCGGTAATTTTATTTCGATTTATTTTTTAAGAAATCGTTCGTATTTATGATATTATAGTAATACTTTAATTATTTTTTCTGGTTTTAAATCGTAATATTATAAGTCGTTGTTGTTACAGTACAGGAACAGGGGTTCCTGTCTTGGAGAAGCCGGCCTTTGGAGCCTGGCGCGGGCTCCAGGCGGCTAAACTTCGGAACAAGAAAAGTTTTGCTTTTCCCGCCAAGAACTAGGTGATCTAGGTAATTTAGGTGATCTAGGTAATTTAGGTGATCTAGGTAATTTAGGTGATCTGCCAGATCACATAGATCACATAAATCCCAGGCATATTCATTAAATTTCGAAATGGATATATAACAATCGGTTTCCTTTTATAGATAGTACCTATTTAATTTCGTTTTTTAACTATTAATTTAAGCTTTTAACCAGAGGTAACTATACCGTTTTTTAATTAAGGGAAAAATCCGTAAATCTTTTTAACGAATACCTTATTTATTATGTTATTATTACCTGCAAATTAAAAACCCTTATTCCGGATACTGCTTATACCTCCCGGTAAATATATAACAGGTTCGTTACATTTTGATAGTTTTTTAATTAAGAGCTAACGAATAATTTAAGGCCCAGTTAAATATAAGCGTTTTTGAACTTAATAAAAACGATATTATAAAACGACGTTTAGCAAATAAATAATATATTCGATTTCCGTTATTAATTAATAAAAAATTAATAACTAAATTACATAATTTACTTCCGATTAAAAAGGTTTTTTAATTAATCGATAATATGTTACCAAAAGTTACTAAAATTAAAGGCCAGAAAGAACTTTTTTTTTAACAGTAATTAATTCTTACCCTTAAAGAGATAAAGAAGATTATCGAAGTACGGTTTAAAAAATCCAACTACGAAAAAAAGGAAATTAAAGAAATTTTTATTAGAGAAATGGAAAAAAGGAAAAAAAAAAGAACTTATAATTAATTAACGTTTGGACCTTATGACCGAAAAAGTCGTAAAATTCCAAAAAGAAAACGCCAAATTCGCTTAATAATTAAAAAAAGCTTCCGCGGTTCCAAAAACCATTCCCTATTCGAGAATTCCAGCATCCTTTTTTGAAATATTTGCCCCTTACTTACGAATTCCTGCCCCTTTATTATTTAGTCGCGAACGAAAAAAAATTATATCCCTTTCTGCTTACCATAAAATATTTAATATTAAGGGCTATAAACTAATTATTTCCAAACCTTATAATGGATTTACGGATATAAAAGGATTTTTGGTCGAAGTTAGATTTTACCTTAAGTAATATAAAAGTTTTTTAACGGAAAATTATCAGAAAATAATAATTATTTTCCAACTACTTGCTGGAAAAGTACTCGATTAATTCGAACTTATTTTTAATAATTACTTAATTAATTTTCCTAATAATTACTTGGACGTTATTAATTACGTTTTTAGTAATTATAAGCATTTTAAAGAACGGATGTAAATTTTATATAAAAATATAAATAAACGATAACATGCGGTTAAGAAAATATATTACTTAAAACAAATTACGTTAGTTACCGAATACGTAATTAAATATAATCGATTAATAGCTATTTTCAAATTATTAAAAAAAATGTTATTTTTTCCCTTTTATAACGGCTTAAAAAAATAGGTTAAGGATAAGATATTCCGAATCCTTAAGGTTGGACCCTTTAAGAAATATATCGATAAGGTTATTATTTTCGATCGACGCATTTTTAATCGATACTTTAAAAGGAAAGGTACTAACAGACGAAATGATAACAAACGTTCCAGTAATAACAAGAAAACAAAAAATAAATCCCAAAAGAAAGCTAATATGGCTTTAACGGAATTTAAGAAAGATAAGTCCAAAGTTAAGTATTTTAATTATGGTAAAAAAGGCCATTTTAAAAGCGAATGTTACTTTCTAGCGAAAAAGGGAAATCCCCAGAAAAGTTTTTAAAGGGATAAAATTTCCCAGCCCAAAAAGAAGGTCCGCGCGGCCGAACGAAATATAGATAACAAGGAAAAGGATAAAAAGAAAGTAAGCGTTATTTCCGTTAATTAAGAATTTATTATTGTTACGATTAGTAGGATTAAAAATAATAACCTAAATTATAAAGATTGTACTATTTGCAAGAATGTTACGGTTAAAGTTTGCAAATATTATTTAGGATAAACGAACTTTAAAGTAACTATTACGTTAGGATGTATTTATTACCTCGATATATAAAAGTATAAGATATATAATTAAAACGGTTAATTACGAAAAGATTTCGATAACTATGGATAATTATCTTCCGAATATTATATTTTTTCGGAATATATAATATATTTCAAACCAGCAGATAATTATAGGTTTTTGCACTTTATTATTTGTTATAATTATAACTACCTTATTTATTAATAAACCAAAAAGGATAACGACTTTTAATTAGGGTATAATAAAAAAACGCTTATAAAGTTAAACGATAAATATAGATATATAAAAATTTCCTAATAACCAGATTATCCTAGGTTTTATTATTTATATCCCAAATCAAAATAAAGTTAAAGGGCCATAATGTAAGGATATTTGTATTACGCGCTAGTATTATGTAACAAATACGATTTCCTAGTTATGAAAGTGTCCCTTTCGGAAGTTTACCTTTTTAACCTAATAATTCGCAAAATACCAAACCTAAGGAAAAGCCAGAAAAAGATAATTATTTTCGAATGCTAATTCGGTAATAAAAAATGGTTTAAGTGCATAAATAACTATTGTACTAAATATATAATCCGGAAAGTACGCGAATAAAGACATTTTCTGGTTTTCAGGATATATTAGTTAAAAAATTACGGAGGCCTTCGAAAATAAGGTACCGAGGAACCCTTATATTTAAAACCTTATACGAAACAAAAAAAGGAATACGAAATTAAATCGAAATCCTTATTTATTATGAAAATAAAACGTTTAATACCATAATCGATTCCGGAATAGAAGGAAACTTTATTTCCCTTAAGGTAACCGAAAGATATCGGATTCCTTAAAAATATAAATAGCAGTTTTATAAGTTACGAACAGTAAATAGAAATTTATTTATTTACGATAACGGTCGAGTTTTCCGGGAAATAAAAGAATTCGAAATCCAAATAAAAAAATATTTAGAACAAATTACCTTTAACATTGCCGATATTTCAAAATACGATATTATTTTAAGAATGCCATGGTTTCGTTCCAGTAATTTACGGATTAACTGGAAAAAATAAACGTTTTTATGGGATAATTTTAAGGAAAAATTCTATAAAATCTGTTATATAATTAGAAAAACCAGGATTTTTAACCCCTTAATAATAATGCCCCTTAAATATCGATGGTTCAAAAATTTATTCAAAAAACGAATTCGAAAGGAATTACTTAATTATAATTAATAAAATTATAAAATTCCCATTAAAAAAGGATATTATTTAAAGCTTTATTAAATTTATTACATAAACCTTAAAAAAGTTAAAGCTTTTTAGAAAAACCTTTAACGAAATTTTAAAAAAGATTATATTTAAAAGTTTAAGTTACCTGCAAGATATCTAGTTATAATGGTACCAAAAATAAAAAACGGCAAAATTAAAATCGATAAAGATAAAAATTTAATATACCGACGAATCCACGATTATAAATAACTTAACGATATTATTATTAAAAACAGATATTTTTTAACGTTAATAAATACCATAAAAAAATATTAATAAGGCCAAATAGTTTATAACTTTGAATTTACCAGACGGCTATTACCTAATTCGAATGGTTAAAAACGAAAAGTAAAAAACTACTTTTAAAATTATCTATAAATATTACGAATACAAAATTATGCCATAGGGCCTAATTAATGCTCCAGCTAGCTTTTAGTATATACTTACTATTATATTACGGAAATTTTTAAATAAATTCGTTTTTGTTTACTTAAACGATATTCTTATTTATTTAGAAACTTTGGAAAAACATAAAAAATATATCGCTTAAATACTAAAGGTATTTAAAAAAGCTAACTTGTTAGTAAATACCGAAAAAAGCGTTTGGTATACCTAAAACTAAACTTTTTAAGCTTTATTATTACCCCGGAACAAATTCAAATCCAAAATTCTAAGTTAAAAGCCGTTAAAAACAGGCTAATTCTTAATAAAATTACGGTTACCGATATTCGTTAATTTTTAAGATTTATTAATTATATATAACCCTTAATTTAAGATTATAGCAAACTTGCTAGCCCCTTAACCAAACTTATTACCAAAAAATATGTTAAAAAAGAATTTAAGCTTCCAGATAAAATAAAAAAAGCTTTTCAAAAAATTAAGGACAAAATTATTAACGCCCTAATAATTAAGCTGCCGAATTATAACAAAAAAAACGACTTAAAATAAACGCTTTAAATTACGTACTTAAAGCAGTTTTAAAATAATTAAAGGATAATAAAAAATAATACTTAATAACGTATTTTTTTAAAACTTTTAAAGATACAAAATTTAAGTATCCTATTTATAACAAAAAGTTATTAACGATTATTTTAGCACTTAAAAAATAAGAACCATTTTTTAATAAGACTAAGGAACTATTTAACATTTATTTAAACCATAAAAATCTTATTCGATTTATAACTACCTAGGAATTAAATAAACATTATAAAAATTAAATAATTTTCCTATCCAAATTTAACTTTAAAATTTATTATACTAAGGGCAAAAAAAATATCCAAGTAAATATTTTAAATCGAAAAGGAAATTATAACTTAAAAATTTCCAAACGACATATATAAATATTATATCGTAAAAACGATAAGATAATATAATTATATATAACTTTAAAACAACTTATTCCAAAAAATTTAACCTAATTTAAATGTTTTTATGATCTAAAAAAACGAAAAAAAATTAAATAGCTAAAAAGGAACGATAAGGACTAACTGATATTTCGTAGCAAAATTTATATCCCCCGCTAATAACAAAAAAAATTCGTCTAAGAATGTTACGAAAATTTTTTACATAAATACCAGGAAATATTTAAAATTATCAAGCGATTTTAAAAAAAATATAATTTCCCAAAACTTTGTTAAATAATTAAGTAAGTAATTAAAAATTATAACATTTATAATAAAATAAAGGCAGCCCGTTACAAACCGCATAATTTATTATAACTTATAAACATACTTAATAAAATATGGAATACTATAACTTAGGATTTTATTATTAGTTTACTTATATCGAAAAATTCCGTTAACGGAATCGAATATAATATAATATAAATAATTATTAATAAACTTACCAAATATAAGTATTTTTTACCTTTTAAAGAAACCGTAACGGCAAAATAACTAACTTACGCCTTTATTCGATATTATTTCGATAAGTATAAAATCCTAAAAAAGATTATTTTTAACCGAAACAAACTTTTTATATCTAAATTCGGCACTAACTTTTTTAAGTAAATTAATGTTAAATTTAAGTTTTTTATAACCTATTACCCTTAAACAGATAATTAAACGGAAGGATTAAATCAAACCTTAAAATAATATTTTCGGAATTACGTTAATTATCAACAGGATAATTAAGTCGAACTTTTACTATTTGCATAAATAGCCTATAATATATCCGCTAACGACAATATAGGTATATTACCTTATACAGCTATATATAAATATAACGTAATAACCCAACGACCAAAATAACCAGTACGTAAAATATCCGTTATTACCGTAATAATTTTACGAACAAAAATTATAGTAACAAAAATCAAAATAATATAAACCAAACTTTAAATTAAGTTATAATTTTTATTGCAAAAAATGGCCCAGTATTATAATAAAAAAAAATTAAGGGACCAATTTTAACGAAAGGAAATAAAATCTATTTGTTACGCCAAAAACAAAACGCGATATTAAACCTTTCCCAAATCAAAACGAAAAGGTTTAGCGATAAGTTTGATTTCAAAAAACTTAGTCCGTTTAAAATTAAGAAGGTTATTTTAAAAACTAACTACCGACTATTATTACCTAAAACCATAAGGATACACCCTATATTCCATATTTCTTTATTAAAACCGGCCTTAAAGAACGTTCCGTTTGAAAAAAACTTCGAAATTAAAAAGAACGATAACGAATACGAAATTAAAAAAATACTGGACTTTAAGATAGTTAAAAGTAAGATCCAGTACTTAGTTAAATGGATAAATTACCCATTTAAAAATAATATATGGAAATTATTTAAATACCTAACGAATACGATAAACCTAATTAAGGACTTTTATCGGCAAAATCCTAACCGACCGTTTCTAGTATAGCTAAAGTCGTAAGCGATAACGGTCCCTTACTTAAATCTAAACTTTCGGTATTTTAACCGAAGGAAATAAACGCCTTTATTACGGCATTTATTTCAGAAGCAAACTGCGCTTATTTTGCTTTTATACGACGTTATTTTTTTTCTACCCTTTTTTAATCTTTTTGTTAATCCCGTTCGAATTTTCCCTTTAAAATGGTTACGGCTTTTTTTCTTAAAATATTTTGTTAAAAACGTAACCGCTTTAAGTAATTAAATAGAATAATTAAGGCCTTTTTTATTTCGCGTTATTTTTTTTGCAAACGGTTATATTTTTTCTTAATTTTTGCCAAGGAATTTATTTTTAATACGTTATATACTAAACGTTAATAACGAATATAATAACTATAGCTTAAAATATTTACTATATAAAAACATTTAGATCTTTTAAAATAAGTATAGTTCGAATAAGGGATAATTTTGGAACCAAACTTTTCGATAAACTTTTTACGATTAATACGAAATTCGTATTAATTTAAACGCGGCTTTCTTTTTCCCTTTTCAATCTAACCTATTATAATAAAATCAGCTAAAAAATTACCCTTCTAACAAAACAAAAAAGATACTTACGGTTCTTATCTTTGGGACAAAAATCCTTAAAAAGGGGAAATAATGTTATAATATAGGAAAAAAAGTTCCTGTTTTGAAAAAGCCGGCCTTTAGAATTTAACGCGGGCTCCAGGCGGCTAAACTTCGGAACAAAAAAAACTTGGTTTTTCCCGCCAAGAATTAGGTAATTTAGGTAATCTAGATAATCTGCTAAATTACATAAATTACATAAATCCCAGGTATATTCATTAAATTTTAAGATAGATATATAATAATCGGTTTCCCTTTATAGATAGCACTTATTTGGTTTCGCTTTTTAGCTATTAATCTAAGCTCTTAACTAAAGGTAATTACACCGTTCTCTAGTTAAGGAAAAAGTCCGCAAATCTTTTTAACGAACACCCTATTTATTGTGCTATTATTACCTGCAAATCAAAAACCCCCATTCCGGATACTGCTTATACCTCCCGGTAGATGTATGACAGGTTCGTTACAGTTGTTTATTTCGTATAACCGTGCTTTAATTATAATAATAACGCGTCGTATATATCGATCTCGCACTTTTTTCTATATATGTTTTGTTCCTTTAGCTAATAAGGTCTTTGTCGTATCCTTATGCCTGCATTTACCGTTATCGTTATTAACTAAATAATAAGATTTTTGCCTAACGTTTTTTCGCCGATAAAGGGTAAAATAAACTTTATCTGGCTAATCTTATAATTAATTAACTGGTTATATTAATATAATTATTTTTTGCCGAAAATTATGTCTTAATTCCGTATTAAGATAATATCGAAATTAATAATTTGTTTTCGTCCTTAAATATAGGTTTCGAAGTAATTAATTTTGCAGTTAACTTCTTTATTATTCTAGGTAAATTTGGTATTGGTCATATTTTTAACTTCGTAAAGTTCGGTGTTATTTTTTTATAGCAAACGTAATTCGTTAATTACCTCCGGTTTAATATAATTCGGGTCGGTTTCGTAGTTGATTATAACGGTATATTATTTCCTCTTAATTCGTATTCTAACTATAAAAAAAATTCTATTTTTCCTATTCTTATATATAAAGCTTTTTTAAAAGGTATACGTTAATTCCATTTACTTTTACTAACCTGTAGCGTTTTTATTAGTAATACTTTTTTATAGGGGTTTACGCCCGTAATTGCTTTAATTATGCTTTCTGTCGGCATAATTAAACTTTTAATTCGAGGATTTTCTTATATTATTTTACCTAATTCGTTAAGCTAATAAATTATCTTTTAACGGTTTCGGCTTTTTCCGATTAATTTACCATTCTGGCCTATTTTTCGTTTATCGTCGTTATCGGTTAATTTTAATATCTCTAACGTTCCTAATGTTAGGTATAGTATTAGGCTATTTTTGTCAAACGTTTTCTGATTTTTTTTTTATCTTTTTTTTCTTTTCAGGGTTGTTGGCATAGGTACGTTAGAAATATAAGTTGTTTATCATTTCCCGCTCGCCCTTTATTATTATTTAAATATCTATTCCTTTTATGTTTTATGCTTATATAATTTGTAATAATATACGGGGTTTTATTCGGGATAATCTTGTCCCTTCGGCCAACTTCCTAATGCTACGATAACGTCGATATCGTTTTATGTAGTTATAATACGTAAGTATCTTTACCATTTCGAATCTTTAAAGTCGTTTCCGGTTTAGGTATGGAAGTCGAATTTTGATTTATATCTACGCGTAATTTGTTATTAGATATACCTTTATTATTTCTTATGTCGTAAGTAATAAGTTTTTTTATAATAGATAATATGCAATTTCCCATCTCGATCGGGCTTTTTTAGATATAAGGTTTCGTCCTAACCTTCGTATTTTTTAATTTCTTCACTTAATTCCTATTATCTTTATCGCAATTTTTTTTATTACGTACGATATATTCGTTTTTTTGGTATTATTTTTTAAAATTTTCGTATTCTTATAATTACTGGATAACCGTTAGTCCGGTCGCAACGGCGCGTTGTCGGTTAATTACAGCCTAGGATAGTACCTTAACTTTTCGTAACCCTTTTTTTAACCATCCCGAAAATAACGGCTTTTTTGTTGTTTGGTTATCCCTTAAGTACCGGGATCTAACCTTTACGCTATTTTTTAAGAGTCTTGTATTAGTTTTTAACATAACTTATCTTATTATAGTTATAACATTTAATTTGACTTTAAATTTGTTTTTATACGGTTTCCAGCTCCATAAGTCCTAAATAGGTACCGTAGGACGTATTGTTTTTCCGTAAGGCGCTAGGGTAGATGGAAGGTTTAGTTTTGTTATTATGTTTAACATTTCTGGTTTTCCAGGCGTATTATTAAACGTTAATTTTAATTAGTATTATACTATAATCGGTTAACAATTTAGCTCGGTTTTTTAAACAGAAAATTTGGGGACGTTTTCCTTTAGGGCTTTAAAAAATTTGCTTATTAAAGCTTTTTATTTCCAATTTATTTTCGAAGCTAATTAAATAAACGTAATGCCGTAACTGGATACGGACCTTTTTTAAATTAGGTCCTTAAGCTGTATTTCGGTTTTTATTTTTTCGTTTACCATACCGAAAGCCTTTCGTAATATATCTTTAAATTTTTCGTAGTTATTATATACTACCCGTATTTTAGGTAACCGTAATTTTGGCGGAAACGTAATATGCTCCTTTAAAGCCGGCTCAAACCATATAATTACGCTTTTTTTTAAGGTAACTAATTACGAATTTAACCTCCGACGTAAGGGTTATAAGTTAGATAAGGAAATAACAAAAATAAGTTCGGTATTAAATAAGGAATAATTATAACTTAATAAAAACTTGCTTAAACGGTTTTAATTTAAGTAACTTTAATATTTTTTTTAGTTCATTTATAAAGATTAATTAAATAAGTTAACTTTTTCTTAAAAGGCCCGTAATTTTAAAACCCTTACTTTTTCCTTTAAATTCTTTTTAGGCTATTTTAAATAAGGCAACGAAGTTAATATTATTTTTTTCAAACTTAGTAATACGTTTATTTATTACGTTTAGTCGCTAAAAATTCCTTTTCCTTATTAAAGTTTAACTGTTATTAAATTTTTTCGTCGTCCGAGGCCATAATATCTTCCGGGATTACATAAATAAGGTTAATAAGTTACTTACTGGATATAGTACCGAAAATATTATTTAAAATTTAATAATATTATTAAATAAAAGCTTATAACATATAACGGCTAATTAGCTTAACAAATTATTAAACCTTAATCGTACGGTTTATATTAGTAATAATATTATAGAAATCTAAATAATAAGTTAAAGGTATAATTACGTTTAATAATAATAAATATTAAAAATAATTTAAGTAACCAAGTTATATTATATGCTGGTATTATTTAGATTATAAAAAAATAACAAACGTATATATGCTATTGTTGGCTTAAGGTTTTTAAACCGTTTAAACCTTTAAGCCCGTCGTTAAAACCGTTAAGCCCGTCGTAGGCTTAAAGGGGTTAAAGCCCTAAAACCCTTAAAACCTTTAAGCCAGTTACGTAACCTGGGGCCTACGTCAGAGACAAGTCTCAAACTTTCCGACCGTTTGTCTTTGAGCCAAGCCGTCAGGTCGTAACGTCATAAGGGCGTTCCGGATGGAAGCTCTACGGAGAACGGAAATTCTATCTTTAATTTTGAATATTTCCGCCTAACCAGCCCCGATCCTGAAGTTGTATTTATGGTTAGAAAGCTCTTTTATAACTCTATATATGTGTATTCTCTGTTATGTTCTAATAACTTTTTATTATTGTTTTATTTGCAAGTTTTTAAGATAGATTTTCGAAGTTTATATGGGAGTGCGGAGAACGGAGCTAAAAAATCACCACTTGTTATCAGGCCCTATTCTGGAGGTTTTGTGTTTAGGCGTTGGCCTTCGCAAGATACCTTAAGATACAAGCCCTAGCCACAGCTGTGCCTACGGCGCAGCCACAACTGCCAAAATAGTGACTGATTTAAATGTAGCAAGCAAAGTCGAGGTTACGGGATCCATTAAACCCAGGCCTTATAACGTTCACAGTTTTTTAAGTACCCGGGGTTTTTACGCTTATGGATTTTATAATATACGTATATTTTTCCCGCTTAGCTGTTATAAGTTCGATATTACTTATTAATAAACGAGTAAAAACCTGGCAAAGGATTATAAAAACCGGGGTTATAAGTCTGTATTAAATTTAAAATATTATAACAAGAATTATTTAAGATATAAGGATGTCGTAATTTAGCTAAACTGTACTTTGCAAAATAAAACACGTCGTAATTACGTTATAAAATTAAATATGCAATTTTTAATATTATATTTTATCTTGCAGTAAATATTTATTAATCGCTTTAAAAAAGTAGTAAAAATTTAAAAATTAAGTTCCGAAGCTTCGTTTAATTCATTGGTTTAGTTTAAAAACAATTTTAGTAAATGTTATCGGAACTAAATTATAACCGTATATTTTTATTAATCTAATATCCGATAAATTATAGTAAGGGCCAGAAAAATGAATTAACAATTCTTATTAACGATATTAATAAAATATAATAAATCTTAATTAAATAAACCCTTTCATTTTTTTAACATATTGCTTTATTATATAGTTACACTTTAAAATAACTAGCTTTATATCCGTAATGATATCGAAAGCGAAAGTAAATACCCATTTCAAAAACCTTTTTAATATTGAAATAATACCGCGAATTTTGGCAAAAAAAACTTTGATTATTCCGCGAATTAATAAATATATTATTACGCCCCTGCCGTGGGCTTAGAGCTAATAATTGTCAGATATAGGAGGCATTAATTGTGTTGTATTACATGGCTAGTTACGTGCGCTTTCGTAACGCCTACTGATTCTTGAAGTAATCTAGCCCCGGACATATATATTCCGATCAGAGGGATATCTTTATATATGGGGTGCTAGCGTACCCCTGCTAGCTGATACACCCCTTTAATGCCTTGACGCAATTATAGCGTTAATCGTTATATTTTATCCCTTCCTGGAACCATAATTTTCCATTTTACCTTTCTTCCGGTGATTAAATTTTTTTTAATTAGTTAATTCCTTCTTTAAAATAATTTTTAAAGTTTTCCTTTATCAGTTTAAAGTTTTTACGATATTTATTAATTTTAATTATTTTTTAAAATGTTTAAAGGTTTTTCGTAATAAAGTTTTAATTAATTTATCCGTTACTATGTTACTTATAACATATATTTTATTTTATTTAAATCCCTTTTTATTATTTTTCGTAACTAATATTTATATATATTTATTTACCGAAACTGTATTTCTAAAAATAAGATATCGGTATTAATAAGCCTATAATTTATTAATTATCGTATTATGTTTTTATTAGTTTCGTATTTAATGTAACTTTTAAATTTTTAATTAATCGAAAATTAAATAAGGTCTTTTTTATAATTTAGGTAAAATATAATAATTCTGATTTTTTTATAAAAGTAATTATTTCGTTTTATTTATTTGCCTGGTATTTTGTTATTTTTTTAAATAACTTTAACACGTAAGTTTAAAAGCTTGTTCGATCGATTGTATTATTTCCGAAAAAGGCGTTATTTTAGGTATTTAACGAATCCGTATTTCTAAATTATAATTTTTGTAATTTAGTACCGATTAAATATTATATAATTCCATTAATAACTTTATAATATACGTCGTCAGTGTTTAGGTTAAATTGGGCTAACCGGAATATAATAAAAGATATATCCGGTTACGTATTAATTATTACGTAAAAGATAAAAACGAGTTTTTGGGAGTATTTATTAATGGAACTTAAATAGGCCAGATTAAAATTCGGCAGTAATTCGACGTCGGTTATACGTATATTTTAAAAGTTATTTAAGCTTTTTTTAAAGATTAAATTAATTAATTTTCTTTTTTAGTTTTATTTTTAATTATTTCGATACCAAAAAATAATTATCAAAATTTATATTTTTTAAAGTATATCGTTACCGTATTTATTAAATTAACTAATCGACCAAGCAATAAACTCTTTTACAAAATGTTATAATAATATCGTCTGCAAATAAGAAGGTAAATATCGCTTAAAAAATAAAATAATAAAGTTCGTAAAAGCTAAAGTTAAATTTTAATTCTTTAAGCGTTCCGGTAAAATCCTTTTGTTATAATAAAGGTAACATCCTTAATCCATATAAAGCTTTTATAATTAGGAAAATCTTTCCCCGTTATGGGTATTTTAAGAGCGCTTTTTTATATATTTCGTAAGGTAAATTAACGTTTACGAACGCGTTTCTAACGTTACATTATTAAAGTTTTAGGTCGAATTTAACTGCGGTAACGATTAAAGTTCACAACGACCCTTTAATTAAAATAAATACGTATATATTATTATAAAGGTTTTTAAGGTATTAATTATTCCGTACGACGAAACGGGCTTTATACTTTTGAAGCTAATTATACTTATTAAACTTATAAATATATATATATATATATATTTTAAAACTTGGTTTTTTAGCAGAAAATTAATTAATAACTTTTTAAAATTATATTTCCTTATACCTGTATACGTAAACTTTTTTGTTTTTCCGAAATATTTCCTTTTAATAAGTATATATTTAATTTTTTATGGTTTCGTAACGCTAATAGTAAGTTAGGTTTATGGATCCGGTTTTGTAATTTAAATACCTTTTTATATATTAAAATATTGTAACTTTTCCGATTAGGATGGTACGTATTTCGGGTAATTAATTTCTTTAAATTTCCGTATTTTACTGGCCGGTTGTCGTACGTATTAATAAAGCTGGTTAAACGTTTTATATTAAATACGGCTGTTTATACCGTATATTCGTTTCGGATAATACCTTTTTGGTAGGGGATATACGGGAAGTCTACGCTTTATATCCGTAAGCTGCTTTCGTTTTTTCCAGTTATTTTAAATAGAATAATATAAAAAGAAATTAAGATTACCTTTTGAATTTCCGCCGGCATAATAATCGTAACGGTTATAAAGGTAAATATTGGTAGCTGTAATAGTTTAAAGAACGGTAATGGTTCGAATATAACGGTCGTATAAAAATAATTAATTTTTTACGAACAGGCTTGTTTTTTTCCATTCCGTACGTTTCTTACGTTAGTACCATTTTGGAATTAATTTTTCCTTTTTCTTTGCTTAACCGCTAACCGAATTATTCCGCTTGAATCTTCCTTTATATATATATATATATATAAAATGGCTATTAACCTGATTAAGTATTTTTACCTATCGGAATAATTTTTATAACTTTTCTTTTATAACGTATAAAAATTCGTTTCTTAAGGTTTTGATATTACTTGAAAAAATCCTTTTTTCGTTACATTATGCGCTTCGAATAATAATAATCTTATTAATTAAGAGGTTTTAAATTTCGTAAATATTTGTAAATTAATAACGGACGAAATAATTAGTCCATCCTTTAAATTTTAATTTTCAAAATTTTTCTTTTATGGCGGTAGTTATTATAACGTCAGCTATATAACCGTATGTTTGTAAGTAGGGTTATGAAGACTTTTGATTAAATATTATAACGTTGTTTTTATATGCCAGGTAAATATAATAAATTTCGTAAGGGGTTTTTTAAAAGAGGGCGTATTTAAGGGTACGGTTATATAAATATATTACAGTTTTAAAGATATATACGATTAAGAATGAAGGTAATTTAACGTTATTTCGTATTATAGTCGCTTTTTTTTTAATTATATCCCTTAAGCGTTTTATACCCCCGTTTCAAGCTTAAGTATACGGTATTAAAGGGTTAAGTTTAATATTAAAAGGAGGCGATTGAAATATATTTTGAAATTAATAAATCTTTTAAAATTTCGTTTTTATATTCGAATACTTTTAAAAATATCTTGTTTTAGTTATTTAAGCCCTTTAGGAAATATCGAAATGTTATGAATAATATATCCTGCTTGTAATTTTTAAGGTAAAGATTTTAAATAAAGCCTAAATATCTGTAGATAACAAATATAACTTATTTATATCTTTTAAGCTTTTTTTCAGAGTTTATAAAATCGATAATAATTTCTTATCCTGATCGGGATGTTTCCTTTTTCGGCTTTCGGCGGATTTACTTTTTAGCTTTTACCTTTTCGTATATTTAGTATTCGATTGTTATAACATTTTTAGGCGGACTTTTTTTGTATAAAATTATAATTAAATGATTATTTCGGGCTCTGGATATTTTAATTTTAGGTACCATATCGTACCGTTACGGGGTTGCAGTAGTTTCTTTATATATATATTAACGTTTCGTTTATATGTAACTACGGGTACATAAGGTATTATTACGTTAATGTTTTCGATAACGAATTAATTAAACTTTTTTGTTAATATTATAACCGTCTGATTAAATATATTTGGAATAAAATCTTTTTTTTCGGTTATTTTACCAGTACCCCTTTTTCCGAACTTATCGGAATAATACCAGGTTGTATGTAAAATCCTTATAATAGATAATATCGTACAAATACAGCGCTTTCGGGCTTATAAGGCTTTAAATTAATACGTTTACCTTTCCGTATTCTTTAATCGGGACGAAATTTTTCCTTACGTATATTCCGTTACCTTTTTTATTAGTTTGAAATTTAAAAACCTATTAATAAATTAATAATATATATCGTAGACTTTAAGTTTAAAATATATAAATTCGTTAAGGGGTATAACGCGTCGTTTATCGTATTATGCTAATTAGAAATCAAAAAATACGTTAGGATTCGTTTTATTTATTTTAGAAGTTAATTTATTTCTTAAATAATTAATTTCTTTCTGGTTTTTAATTAACGGTCGATCTTCTTTTTAAGGATTAATCGTCGGAGATTTAACCTTTAACCTATCTTACCACCTTTTTATTAAAGCGGAAATTTACTAAGGCTTTTTTAAGGTATATATAATAGCACTAGGGTAATATATAATAGGTATTTAAATACGCTTTATTATGGGTACCTTACGTATCCGACTTTTAACGCTTTTATTTATTACCGTGTCGGTTTAAATGGGAACCTTTACGGTTACTCCGTTTCGATTTATAACCTAAGGTCCTATTTCGCAGTTAAGAGTTAATATTTTTGGTTTTTTTCTTATTAAAATCGTTCTGATTAAAGGAATTTATAAGTGTTTCTTAAGATGCCTGAAACTTTACTTTATCTTTTTTTAACGTAAGTTATAAATAATTTATGTTCTAATAATTTAGGAAATTAACCGTTATTTTTTAATAATTAATGGTACCGTTATTAATTCTTTTGTTTATTATTTAAAAGACTATTATTTAAGTTCCGGTAATAGGAATTGATGTTATATATAAGTCGTTAACCTATACGACCGTCGTTTTCGTTTTTGGTATTTTATATTACTATTTTTAAGTTATAATCTTTTGTCGTTTTACGATTTATTCGTTTTGTTTTTTGTTGATTTCGAGGCTTACTTTAACCGTTTACGGTATTTTTGTTACATGTTAATTAGGAGCCTCTTATCGTATATTTTGCCGGATTTAACCAAACTAGCGTATTATTTTCGTTAATTCTTTTTGGGAAAAGATTTATTTCTTTAATCGCTGGAGGTATAAATTTTAAACCCTATTTTATAAGGTCGTTAATATTTTTTACGAAAATTTTCGTATTTTCGGTTTTCGGAAATATATGTAAAGAAATCTTAAATATAAACTTATTTACTTTTTATAGTTATCTTAAACGTATCTATTAAGGAACCTGTTCGATCGGCCTTTTTAACGTATGTGGTTTCGGCGGATAAATTGGTCGCTTACGTCGTTTGCGTCGTTTGGTAAAATCGTTTTTTTCGGATAGGTAATTATATAGGGTTTCGTAAGTATAATTGGTTATAAAATATTTTGATTAGGATCGAAATAATCCTATATATTAAACGCTTACGCTTTGAATTAGAATTTGCCTTTAAAGTGATCCTAATCCTTGGGTTCCTTGTAAATAGCTAAAGACGTCGACGGCACGGTTATTATTGTTATTATTAAAGTATATAAAGCTAATTATTATTAATATATAACTTATATCGTTTTAGTAACAGTTAATTAATGGACACAGGCGCGAATTAAGCGAATATGATTTTTAATTATCAGATATAAGGGATATTAGTTATATTATATTAGATAGCTAATTACGTACGCTCTTGTAACGCGTACTAATCCTTAAAGTAATCTAGCCCCGGAATATATATATTCCGATCAAAGGGATATCTCCATATATGGGCTGCTAGCGCACCTCTGCTGGCTAACAATAATCGCCTTAAGTTCCCTCTACCCCTTGTACGCCGATACTTAATAAGCATTTCTTATAGGTACTGTTAAAAATTTATTTCAGCTATAAGGAATTTGGCCACTTCAAACGAAAATGCCCTAAGAAAAACCCCAATGTAGCTGCAGCACTATAACGGTACACTTATAACCTTTATTCAGATAAGGGCCATGTTCCTAGTAAATGCCCCAAAACGACCTATTATGGCGATAGTAAAAAAAGGCCTTTTCGAATAATTGGCTAGGAAAAACCGTTAACAGGGCCGAATAAGAATGCTATATATATTTTTTCCTAATAAAATAAAGCTTCCTCATTATAAATATACTGCTTTTTTAAAATTCGTAAAAGAAATAAATAAATTAAGTTTCGTAATTAAGTAAATTTAACTATAAATTATAATACGATAAGTTAAAGCACCTTAAAAAACTATTTATTATCTTTATTAAAATCTAACCTAATATTAAATAATTATACAGGTGACTTTATTATAATATACGAATATATTACGTAATAAATACAAATAATTAACTCCTTTAATAATACCAGACGAAGAAAATTTCGTTTTATTATGGTAAAAATAAAAAATTTAACATTATACTATGATTACATTAATTTCGAATTCCGAATCCTATAACTAACCAACTGCATTTTAAATAAAAATATCAAATCGGATTCGAAAATATTAAGTTTATAGCTTTATCGAAAAAGCTACGAAATAACATTTTGTTTCCTAACCGTATTAATAATTATACCGATAAGGGTAAGTAAAAGGGAAATCGAACGAAAAAGTGACGAAAAGTTAAAAAAGAAAAAAAGAAATTTCATAATTTCACGAATATATTTTTAAAGAGAAAACCGGCAAATTAATCGACTATTTAGTATACGAATATAAGATAAATATTTTACAAAAAGAAAGATTAGTTTAGGCATTTCTTTTTTCCTTTTCTTTTAGAAATATTTAAAAAAAATAAAGATGGCAAAAAGGAAAAGAGGGATTAAGAGTAAAATGAGCCCTGCCAGAACCCTTATGTTTATTTTAAGGAAAAAGCGTTACGTTTTAACATTAATTACAAAAGGCTGAAGCTGAAAATTCGCAAAAACCGGACGCTGTTATTTCTAATATAAGAGATTTTTAACAGTTTAGTAATTACGCGTATAAATACGAAAGTAAACCTTAAAACCGAGTATTATCGGATACGTTTCAAAACGGGCGATGAATAAAAACCGGCCTTTAAAATAAAATACGCTTATTTCGAACACTTAATAGTAAATTCTTTATATTATTAACGTATTAATTACGTTTTAATTATATATTAATAAAGCAGTAATAAATCTATTAAACATTATTTATATCATATATTTGAACGAGATATTAATATGTAGTAAAAACCTAACAAAGCATAAGTAATACGTTTGCGAAATATTTAAAACGCTTAAGAAATAAGTTTTATACGAATAGAAATAAATGCAAATTTATATTTCGTCAGCTTCTTTTTTCAGCTGTTAAAGTTTGCCTAATAGGATTAAAATAAAAAACAATCGCGTCGAAGTTATTATAACCTGATAATTATTACGCAACATTTACGATATTTAAGGATTTTTAAGTCTTATTAGGTTTTATCATACGGTTATCAAATGTTACGCGAAAATTACTATATTATTAATAAACCGATTATATAATAAGGCCTATAAGATTATATAATTATCTTTCAGTAAATATTTAACGTTCCAAATATTTTAAGCGGCTTTTAATATAAGAAAAATACTTTGACATTTCGACTTATCATTATTAATTCGGATCGAAATCGATACGTCCGGAAAAGATATTAAAATAATATTATCTCAATTTTGCGGATATCGCTAGCATCTAATAGCGTTAAAGTTTTTAAAAATGATGCTAGAAAACTTCATTATACGGTAAGCAATATAAAGCTATTAGCTATAATTAATATTTTCGAAATATAACGTTTTCTAATTAATTATTCCTCCTTATTAATTAAAATATTTATAAATAGTTGTAATTTAAAATATTTACAATCTAAATAACATTTTAATTTAACGCAATTAAAATAATTAAATAATTTTATACAGATAACTTTTGTTATCAACTTCCGCTCCTGATAAACTAATTCCGCAAATAAGTTATTAAAAAACCTGGTTTTTAATACATTAATGAAATTAGAACACGCCAGAAATTTTCTCTCTAAAGCGCTAAAAAAACGTTACAGGAAAAGATACCTCTAGTACCTTTCGGAACTGTATACAGTCGTCGCCTTATAAATAAAATCGAAAATATATTGCCGATTGCGGACGTATACGAACCCGGAAATTAAGCAGCTCAAGATATGTTTAAAAAAATAAAGCGTATATCCACTGGAACTGCAAATTACTAACTGTTTAAGGCGACCTCCCTACCAACGCTCCACCCCATCAACGCGCTACCACACACCCACGTTGCGCGTTAATCTACTTACTGATTTCTTTCCTTATAAAAGACCTTTTAATAACGCTTTAAAAAATTTAAGAAATTATCCTCTTATTTATCAGAATTTACGCTTTCGAACGATATATAACTTTTAGCTTAATTTCGTACAGCGCAAAGGATTAATAAAATAAAGCCTAAAAAATCCCTTTATTTAACCTTTAAAAGATACCAGGTCGACAAACGATATATAATATGCCGTATTAAAAGGGTACCGACGAAAGAAAAGGTTAATAAAGTTCGTCCAAAATTATTACGAATTTAAAAAAAAGCTTTAACTTATTAGGTTATCGTATAAGGTTAGTTAATTTTCTGGCTTGATGGTAATATCGATGAGTTTAGCGCGTCCGGTAGCCTTGTGGGGATTTTGTACCGTAAAAGAGATGGTCTCTTTGGAAATCCTGCGGTTGCGGATTACCGGTATTGTGTATTCGGAGTTACGCGGTATGTTTAGCTGTCTTGATAAAGGTAACTCGAGAAGCTGTGGGAATGATCAAGCCGTAAGACTGGCGAGGGCTTGTATAGCCTTTTATGCGCACTTGAGGTTCACCCTTAAGGTTTATCGTTAAGGTTTATTCTTAAGGTTTATTCTTAAGGTTTGTTCTTAAGGTTTGTGTTTAAAGTTTATCCTTAAGGTTTATTCTTAAGGTTTATCCTTAAGGTTTACTGCAGCCAGCTGGCATAAGGTTCATCAGAGTCGAAGCTTATCGGCAACCACGTATTCTGCTTCAGAGTGAGGTTCTATGGGACTAAGGTATATAATCTATCTTAACCGTGAAAACTATTAATCAGTTATCGTGTTCGAAGTTACTGGGTATAGTATCTATCGTGTGGATTATATATGTAATGATTTTCTATATATTTGGCTCAGCCTGGAAAATAAGGCTTGAACCTAGATCAACCTTACATAAGGTTAGTTAAGTTATACGCCACCTTATTCCCGATTTCGTTTATATATATAACGTTTCTTAATTAATAACGGTAACCCCGAATATAACGGCTAACTGGCTTAACTAACTATTAAACCCTAGTCGTACGGTTTATGTTAGCCGTAGTACTATAGGAATCTAAATAATAAGCTAAAGGTATAATTACGTCTAGTAATAATAAATATTAAAGGTAATCTGGGTAATTAAGTTATATTACAAATTAGTATTATGTAAATTATAAAAAAATAACGAACGTATATATATTACTTTTGGCTTTAGGTATTTAAACGGCTTAAACCTTTAAACCCGTTAAAACTTTTAAACTTATCGCAAGCTTAAAAGGTTTAAAACGTTAAAACCTTTAAAACCTTTAAGCTAATTACGTAACCTGGAACTTACGTCGGAAATAAATTTTAAATTTTTCGACCGTTTATTTTTAAATTAAGTCTTTAAATTATAACATAATCTTTTCTTTTTAAAATCTTTATCCTTAAAAATTAAATTATTTATCGCATTTTATTTAATAAATAACTTTCCCTTTTATATATCATTTTTGGGTTATTTTAGTCGTTATATATAACCGTATTAAAAAATAAAAATTATTTAAACGTAATAACGTTTTAATTTAATCGAAACAAATTAAAACCCTTAATTTTATCATATTTCTTTATATTTCGTATTTTTATTGTAAATTTAAACGGAAAGTTTATAAAATTTATCTTAACTTTAAAAATTATTTTCGTTATATCGAATATAATAATTCTTATAATTTATTTAATCCTTTTATTTTTAAATACTAACAACTTTTAAATAAGGAAAAACGGTTAAAGCGCCAAAAAAATAAATACAAAAAACCTTTTATTTTACCGTTAATAAATTAAACCGTTTTTAAAAATAACGTAAGATTTTATACCGTCGTGGAATTAAAATATTACGTCGGAATATTTAGGTTACGGAATCGATAAAAAAATTTAAACGATTAAAAAAAGCGTAATAACAGTTAAAAACCGAATTAACCGCCTTTATATAAGCCGTTTTTTTTACTAATTAATCGTTAAATTAAAACGTACTTAACCTTAACGCCTCCGATATTACTAATAAAAATTCTTCAGTAGGCGTTAAACTTACATAAAGTTTTTTATAAGTTCTCATATATTTTCTAACTTTAGGCAATTTTTCTACTTAACTAAATACTACCTTTTTCCATCCTTCCTTCTGGTCTCGAAAATTTTCTTAACCTCTTATACTAATACGTCTTTTATCACCTCCTCTTCCTATTCCGTATAAACTTAGATTATATCTGCTATTAACTTTAACGAAAAAACATAAAAAACGGAATAAAACTTAACCTTAAAAGATAACTCCAACTAATAATTATTTTTCAAAATTTTTTTATAACCTTATATAATCCGATATACTTAAAATCAATTTTTTTAAATCGTTTAATCTGGATGTTTTTAATAACTAAATAAACCATCTCCCCCTTTCGGAAAGTTAATTTTTTTAATCTTTTCTGGTTATAATATTTTTACATTTAAATACGTACGAATTCGAATTTTACTTTTATTTTTATATATAATTATCTGAATTATTTTAAAGTAAAAATAACCTTAATATTAATTAATCCTTCTTTTTATAAAATTCGGTAAATTTCTGGTATAAAATCAAAATTAGCATTAATTAATATTGTTTTAATACTTTCGTAATAACTAGTATTATAAATTAATTAGGTTATTAATAACTTTTTAACTTAATTATTTTATTCGTAATTTATATAATACCGTAAATAAGTTTTAAATATTTGGTTAATTCTTTCTATCTAGCCATCCGTTTATGGTTTAAAAACACTTAAAAGCTTATAGTTCAGGTTTAATTATACCATAAAAATTTGCTAAAATTTTAAAGTATATATGGTACCTTTATCCGATACGATTTCCATTAAACGCCCGTATATACTAACAAGGTATCTGAAAAAAACATAAGCCAGTTATTTTACATTTATATTTTCGTTAAATAAAAAAAATAAAAAAACTTTATAAATCGATTTACGATTATAAAATACTATCGTAATATATACCCGGCGCTAGGCTTTTTAATAATAATAATTTAATAATAAAATCGAAAATAATTAAATCCTATAATCGTTTTACGATTAGTAATAATTATAATTTTCCGTATGGTTTATAACGTCGTATTTTAATTTTATTACATAAATCATATCCTTACAAAACCTTTTTAACTATTATTTTTATTCTTAAAAAATAATATATACGTATAATCGTTTTAAGGTTATATGGATTTTAAGGTATCCGTACAACTGGTATTCGTATATTTCGCCTATCAACTTTTTTGGTATTCTTTTAGTACCTAGGTTTTATCGGTTTCTTTTTCCTTTTATAACTAATCGTTATATTATTAAATTTTCTGGTATAAATTAGGTATTATCCTTTTAATAATTACAATTTGTCGTAATTTTATATATCTTTCTTTTATTAAATCGAATAATTAATATAGAACTTTAAAACCTTTCTTTCTTAAATCTAGTCGTTTATTAAAAACGTTTACTTTACCGTTTTTTAACACTTTTTTATAAATAATAACGAAATTATATTCCGAAAAATATTTTACGTAACGGAATTATTATCCTATTAACTCTCGGATAATAATAAATCGGAAAAAGTTTTTATAATTTATATATATTTTAATTTAATATAAATTTTATTTAAAATAATATTTAAATTCTTTAAAAACATTAATAATAATTAAGAATTTTTTATTTAAAATAATATAATTTAATTCAGTTCCTTTTAACTTATAAGAATAAAATATAATAGGATATAAATTACTTTAATTATTTTTATATCCGATTATTACGTTTAACGCATAATCCGAAATATCGGTTTTTAACTTTCCGCGATAACTTAAATCGTATATAATTAATACCGGCTTATTAATAATCGTATCTTTAATCCTTTAAAAAAAAATCGGTTTCGGTTATTTATTAAAAAAATTTTTTTAATTAAGTTAAATAAAAATATCGTAATTTTGTTAAAGTTACAAATAAACTTCCGGTAATAATTAACGAATTTAAAGAAAACCTGGATTTCGGTAATTATAATAAATATTTTATATTTTTAAATTTTTTTTTAAAGTCCATTTAATATATCCCGGAATAATAACGTATCTTAAATATGGTACTTTTTGTTTATAAAATTTGTTTTTTTCGGCGTTAACTAAAAAATTAACATTTTATAAAACTTAAAGAACTTTATAAACGTATTTTTTATATTTTTTTACCGAATTTAAGTAAATAAAAAAATATTATCGAAATAATAAATTACAAAAATATTAAAGTATTCGGATAATACGTAATTAATTATTTTTTAAAACGTTGCGGGTACGTTAATAAGCCCAAACGGCATTATTAAATATTTATATAATCCGTACTTAATCTTAAAAATTATTTTTTATTCGTTTCCTAGCTTAATACGAATTAAATTATACCCGTTTCGAAAGTTTAAAATAATAAATTACTTAGTTCCGTAAAAATAATTTTTTATTTCCGTAATTAAAGATAAAAATATACGATTTTTAATTATAATATCGTTTAATTATCGGTAATTAATTCTTAATCGTAACTTTTTATTTTTTTTAATACGAAAAATATAAACTATCTTATTGGTAATTTAAAACGTTTAATATATCTTTTTCGAAATTTATTTTTAAGATATTTTTATAATACGTATAATTTTTATTAATTTAAATGATATATAAAGTAAAAAATAATCGTTTTATTATCCTTTAAGATTATTTCATAATCCCATTTATTATATTTAAATAATTTTATCTCGATTTATTTCTTAAAAAATCGTTCGTATTTATAATATTATAGTAATACTTTAATTATTTTTTCTGGCTTTTAGAACCAGTATTATAAATCGTCGTTTATTTCGTATAACCGTATTTTAATTATGGTAATAACGTATTATATATATTTATCTTGCCCTTTTTTCTATATATATTTTATTCCTTTAAGTAATAAGGTTTTTGTCGTATCCTTATACCTGGATTTATTATTATCGTCGTTAATTAAATAATAAACATTTTTTTTTAAATCGTTCTCGTTAATAAAAGATAAAATAAAATTTATTTAACTAATCCTTTAATTAATTAAGGGATTATATTAATATGATTATTTTCTGACGAGGATTATATCGTAATTCCGTATTAAAATAATGTCGAAATTAATAATTTATTTTCGTCCTTAAATATAAATTTCGAGGTAATTAATTTCGTAATTAACCCATCCGTTATTATAAATAAATTTAATAGCTTTCATATTTTTAATTTCGTAAAATTCGGTTTTATTTTTTTATAATAAACGTAATTCGTTAATTATCTCCGGTTTGATATAATTCCGATCGGTTCCGTAATCCCTTATAACGGTATACCATTTTTTCCTAATTCGTATTTTAATAAAAAAAAATTTTTTTATCCTTTTTATTGTTATATATAAAGCTTTTTTAAGGGGTATATGCTGGCTTTTTTTGCTTTTGCTAACCTATAACTTCTTTATAGGTAACGTTCTTTTTTTGGGGTTTATGTCTGTAATTATTTTAGCTATCCTTCTTATCGGCGTAATTAGGTTTTTAATTCGAAAAGTTTTCCCTTATATCGTTTTATTTAATTCGTTAAGTTAGTAACTTATTCTTTAAAAGTTTTAGCCTTTTCCGACTAGTTCGTTACCGTAGCTTATTTTTCGTTCGTCGTCATCGTTAGTTAGTCCTGGTATCCTTGGCGTTTCTGATACTAAGTATGGTATTAGGCCATTTTTGTTAGGCGTTTTCCGATTTTTTTCGAGATTATTAACGTAAACGCGTCGGAAATATAAATTATTTACCATTTTTCGCTGGGCCCTTTTTATTATCTAATAAATTTATTCCTTTTACGTTTTATAATCGTATTATTTATAATAACATATAAGGTTTTATTCGGAATAACTTTTTCTTTCCGGCTAGTTTCTTAACGTTATAATAACGTCGATATCGTTTTATATGGCCCTGGTACGTAAGTATTTATACCATCTTTAATCCCTAAGGTCGCTTCCGGTTTAAGTATGGAAATTAAATCCTTACATATATATACGCGTAAGTTTTTATTAAATATACTTTTATTATTTTTCGTATTATAAGCAGTAAATTCTTTTGCAATAAATAACGTATAATTTTTTATATCGATCGGATTTTCCTAGGTATAAGGTTTCGTTTTAACTTTAATACTCTTTAATTTATTTATTTAACTTCCATTATTTTTATCGTTATTATTCTTTTTATTACGTACGAAATATTAATTTTTTTGGCGTTAACTTTTCCCATCCGTCGTATTTTTATAGCTACTGGGTAACCGTTAGTCCAGTCATAACGGCGCGTTATCGGGTAATTACGGCCTGGAAAAATATTTTAACTTTTCGTAATTTTTTTTGTACTTTTATAAATAAATCAGGATTTTCCCTTTTTTTAACCATGCTGAAAATAACGGCCTTCTTATTTTTCAGTTATTTTTCGGGTACAGGGATCCAGTTATTTTGTTATGATTTTTTAGGGGCCTTATATTAACTCCTTATATAGCTTATTTTATTACAATTATAATACTTAATTTAATTCTAATCCTTTTTTTTATATTATCCCTAATTCCATAAATCCTGGGGCTATTTTATAGGCGGTAAAAAAATATCGCGCTTTTTACTTTAATTAATTTCCGTAAACTTAAGTTTAAGAACAAATTATCCTTTCCGTTTTTATCGTTATTTATATTATCAGTTATTAATTTTAATTACCTTTACGATATATTTATTTAAGGTAATAAAAGGTACTATCTTAACGGTTTCGTCCTTAATATCGTCTTTTAAACCTTTATAAAAAATATTAATTAAGTTATCGTTTTTTTTATTTACTTATCTTACTTTAATTATAAAGTTTTTAAACGTTATTATATATTTAAACCTTAATCCTTTTTATTTTAAATCGAAAATATTTTATATTATAATTCTTTTTTTGTTTAAATTTCCGAAATTAACCTTTAATCTTTTTTCGAAATTAATATAATATTAAAAAAGGATTTTAATAACCTGTTATTAATCCGACTTTTTATTTTCCAGGTAATTTCGTAAGGTAAGTTTAAACTAATCCAGAACGTTTCCTTTAAAAAACGTTACGACCGCAAAAATTTTGTCGGCTTTATTAATAATTCTTTCAAAACGGAAATAAACGCGTACCTAAATAAGGAAGTTTTATGCGTTACCTTTCCCGTTATAAGGCTCGGGTTTCTTAGGCTTAATTTTAATTTCGTTAATCCGGATAATATTAACCTAAATTTTAAAGTATTAAATAACCCCTTCGAATTTTTTAATCGTATTTTTATATTATTATATAATAAATTTCTAAATATTATCCGACATAATAATAATATGGCATATTATTTGGATTCTAACTATATTATTAAATAAAAGCTCATAATATATAACGGCTAATTAATTTAAATAATTATTAAACCTTACTCGTACGGTTTATGTTAATAATAATATTATAAGAATTTAATAATAAGCTAAAAATATAATTACGTTTAATAATAATAAATATTAAAGGTAATCTAAATAATTAAGTTATATTATAAATTAATATTATTTAAATTATAAAAAAATAAGGAACGTATATATGTTACTTTTGGCTTTAGGTATTTAAGCGGCTTAAATCCTTAAGCCCGTTAAAACCTTTAAGCTTATCGCAGGCTTAAGGGGCTTAAAGCGCTAAAGCTTTTAAAACCTTTAAGCCAGTTACGTAACCTGGGACCCACGTCGGAAACAAGTCTCAGACTCTCCGACCGTTTGTCTTTGGGCCAAGCCCTCAGGTCATACCACCGAACGTTTAAAAAAAGGTTAAGTTACCCGATTTTTACGTCGTTATTTTGAAATACGGATTTTTAAGGGTACGATGATCGATTATAAGCGTTTAAATAACGCTTTTCCGGCTTTTATTAACGTTTTATTCGAACGTTTTACCCTGCCGAAGGTTAAGGTTATTAAGTAAGGGAACCGATATAACGTGAACGAAATCGGAATAATAAAAGGTATGAAAAAAAATACTTTCGTTTTCGGTAAAATATTTAAAAAACTTATTTCTTTTAAAAATACCTTTAAAAGAAAGTAAATTATTATAATCGTATATATTAATATTAACGGATATTCGTTTCTATTATTCGTAATTTTCAGCGGCGTTAACGCATAATAATAATAATTTCCTAATTCGGATAAGGAAATATACGAAAGTTAAAATTTTATTATTTTAGAAAACGGTTAAACGAATATTAAAATCGATTTAAAATGGTTTCGTAAGGTTTTTATCCTTAATATTAAACTCGAAAACCTTAACGAATAAAAACTTTTAGTTATCGACGGCCAAAATAATTATATTATCGAAAACTTTATTTAAATATACCTTTAGAATAAGATCTATATTATTTTTTTACTTACGTACGTTTTTTATATCTTCCAGCTTTTTCATATAAATATATTTGCTACCTTAAAGCGGAAATTCCGTTATTAGTTCCGTAAACGTTATTACGGGTAAGCTTCCGAAGCCATAAACAAAACCGACTTTTTTTTAAACGTTTTTAAAACGTAAAAAAAAAGTTATAATAATTTCGAAATATATTATAAAAGATTAGAAAATAATAAGCTTACGTTTTATTAACAAAGTAAAGGTATTAAATAATAGGTATGTTAAAAAGGGGGAAAATAAAAGATATACATACCCCGAAATCGATTAATATCCCATTATCCCTTGATTTCTTGGCTCAAATAGCTGTTTTAGGTATCAAAATACCTAAATTATCCAGGAACTTAGCCCGAATCGAAAAATCCCTGGTAAAAATTAATCTAACTTTCGGAAATCCTACCATACGGCTTTTATTCCGTAAGTTTACGAAGGCTTTTAACGAAAAAACGAACCGTTTTTCTGCCGCTAAGGTTTATAATAACCAATTAATTACAACCCTTAAAAAGGCGAAGCCTAAAAAGCGTAAGAAAATACACCCCGAGCCAAATAAAGACTTTATAAAAATAATATCGGTTAGAAAGGTAAAAGTAAGGCTTAGGGCCTTTGCGAAAGGACCTTTTATTATCATTTGGCCAAATTAACAGGAAAACGAGCCTTCCGAAAGCAAAGAAAATAGCGACGATGATCCTGATTGCATTATTATACGTGGCTGTTAATATGAAGTTAATTAATTAAGTGGTTGTTAAGATATTCTGAATTGCGTTAAAAAGTTATGTTGTTAATGGCTTCAAAAATGGGTGGCGCGTTTATAGGATGGAGCGTTGGTAGGGGGGTCACCTTATTCCATAATAATAAATCGTTATTAATACGGTCGAAACGATACTGTTACTGAAAAAGAACTTAATAGGTCTTTTTATTTTTAAATAATAATAAAAGAACGAATTCATATTTAGAAAATTTTCAAAGTTCAAACGAAATAAAAGATACGCGGTAAGTAAGTAATTGTGGCGTATTAATAGAAATAATAATTTGCTAAAATAAAGAAATGCAATTAATGTTTTATATAATCCAGATATACATAATAAGATTATAAACTAGTACTATAACTTAGTTATAATAAGGCATCTCGGCGTTATAAAAATGTATAAGCGGTTAACTTATAGGTACTTTTATAAAGCGTAAAAACGAAATATTAAGAAATACTTAAAAAAAGTTTTATTACTAAACTCCAAAACTGGCGTTATATTAAACTTCCGGGAAATTCGTTTTATTGCCGGTTGTAAATTAATTATTTAAAAAATTAATATAAATTTTCTTTAAAATTTTCTTAATTTACAAGCCCGTAAGTTGAAAAAAGATGTAACGTTATTTTTATCTTCTAAAGATACGCGAAGCTTATCTGACTGTTATTAGTATCTTGATAATATATGTACCTAAGTTGTTAGGATGAACCCTGTTATAGGCGTAAAACGTTAGCTAAGTTGTGCGGTACACGGGCCTAGGTAGATGCGTTAGGGTATCTGTTATACAAACAAGCCAGCCAAATAGCATGGCAAGGCACCGAATTTAATACGCCCTTTTACGTTATATATGTAACTGGGGTATCTAACTAACACGTTTAAAAATCGAACTCTGACTTTTTATGTAAGAATAATAGAAAACTTGATAAAAAGTAATAGAAAATTGTTAAAAACATTCTGCGTAACTTAGAATTAAACCTTGACCTTTGTATTAATAAATGTTTCGCCTTAGTTGCTGCGCCAAATACGCGTTCTTACCATTTTACCGTTCCGTAGTACATACGCCGGATCTTAGGGCCCACTTTTCCGAAACGCTTCGGAACCTGCTGGCCGTTAATATAACAAAACAGCTGTATCGTGCCAATCTACTATAGTTAAAGGTATATATACCCAAATCTCGAATTTATTTTTAACGGCAATATTAATAAGTAACTAAGGTTACTGATTTTTGGGTTTCTTCTTACAAAAAGCTATCGAGTAATAGTCTCTTTCTAGTCAGTTCAAGGACGCCGACTAACTATAAGCTATATACAGAGACGTTTATGCATTTAAAAAGATTAATAACTGTGGGTTACCGGCTTTATATTAAAGGTGATTTTATAAGAGGTTAAAACCCTAAAATTAACAGATAAACGGATGATTTCGGGTAATTGAAAGAAAAATAATGCGGTCGTCGTTATTTGGAACAAAAAATCGGTTTCAGCAGGGGAATGCTTTTCACCCCTTAATACGGGAATCTAACGGAATTATTCTTTTGTTAATCAAAATTACCTTTTTGCAAGTACCTATTAGATGCTTTTAAGGGCTAAGTTAGTAATAAACTTGTTGTATGCCGTTTTATTTAATAGCTTAGTAAAACCGTTAGCAGAGTTTTCCGCGCTTTCTACGTACTGGACTTATATTCGGCCTTTTCGGACGTCCTATTAAATGTAATACTATTCAACGCGTATATAGCGCTTTTTTTGAATAATGGCATTTTCCTTTGCCCATTTCTTTGCTCCGTTATTATCTTTAAATACGGTAATAAGGCTTTCCGGTATAAGCCCAAATTTTCTAAGGAAAATTCGTGTTTTTATTGCTTTAATAATTACGGTTTCTATCAGGTGTTATGGGGCCATTAGCCCAAGAGCTGATACGGGGGTCGGCGATAACTTAAAGTCCGATGCAGATGTTTATAAATATGGATGGTTTAACCCAGTTTCTTCCAGAAGAGAGCTGGAAGATCAGGTTTTAGACTGTTCTCAGACTGTTCTCAATATATGGGTTATCTTGTTACTCTGACCTCCCTTACCACATGACAATTTTTAATGCGACGTATTTAGCTTTTAAGATATATTTTGTAATAACTTATTATCGTTTTAATGCTTAAGTTACCGGTATTTGCTTTAAAAATAAAACGTAATTAATAGTAAATTTAGTTATATCTGGGTTATTTATAAAGGCTGCGTTAAAGGTTATAAATAACCTTAGCTTAGTATACGCGTAATAAAAGGATAACTCGTTTAGTTTACGACATTAAATAAATAGTTTCGAAATGTTTTTCAGGTATTTCGGAAGGCGTTTAATATATTGTCGATATTTCGGGAACGGATTATTTATAAATCGTACTTAGATAAATGTCGTAAATGCGGTATAAAAGCTCGTAGTATAATTAAAACCTTTAAATTTGTTAACGAAGTTTACGTAATTATAAATACTTTATTTATCAGTTATACTTTTATAACGCGTTGCGTACTTTAGATATTTTTAATAAAAAAGAATAGTTTTATTTTTATATTATTATATCCCAAATGAGTTAATGCCGTATTAATATATTATTTCTAATTAAGGCGGAAGTTACCTATTTTGGAAAATCGAACGATACGTATTTCGAAATATTAATTAACCGTTCCGAAATCGTTAATTAAGACGTTTTTAGCTATCGCGTTTGCTATTTTCTTTAAGTATTGCTTATATGGCCTAAAAAGTAAGAAATTATTTACATAAAAAGTTATAATTTCCCCTGTTTTTGGGTTAGGATTAATCGTGTCGTTGGATAATAATAACTTAAAGCCGAATTTTTCGAATATCGTTTAGATCTTTTTTTGTTATTTAACGCCGGCTTGCTTTAATCTATATAAAGGGTTTATTACCTGGATAGTCTTTTTAAATATAAAATCAAAGCATTATTTTCGGTTAAATAAGTATTAAAGTATTCCTGATACATCAGAAAAAGCTTTTTAAAGATTTACTTTTTCAAATTACCGTTAAGGTAAGTAGTAATAAAGTCGATCTGCCATATATACCATTCTAGGGATGCTATAAATGCTATAAGAATTCGCGGGTATATGGTGCGTACGGTATTCGGAGCAGTTTCGTTGTAATTTATCCTTTTAAGTTATATAGAGCTTTTCGTATAAATACGGGCCATATACTTCTCAAATTTGCCCGTGGACGTATCCTTTTTTAAAGCCTATATGGCGTTTATCAAATTCCCTTTTTTAACATTAGTTGTCGTTTCGAAAGCAAAGGTTTTACGTTGCAGATTTCTACTGATTTCCTTAAAAATAACCTTAAGCTATATATCTTTAAGGCTACCTATAACTTCTTTAAGATTAGGGCCGTTGCTATTTAAGTTAGGCAGGTAGTAATGATTATACATATTTCGTAAGTTTATTCGTTTATAAGCTTGGCGGATCGTAGCGTTATAACTATTTGGATCTCCGTATTCGTTTTCCGAATGGTTTACTTTTCCATCCCTAAATAAACTGATAAATAAAAAGGTAAAATGTAAGATAACACAGCCCCTTAGAGCTAGCCAAACAGGCTAGAGCAGGACCCTATATATTCTGATAAGACGTCTCCAAATATTAAGAAAAGTAACTAGTTGCTGATACAACCCAGAAGGGTTTAAAATTGCTGGTCTTTTGGTCTTATGGTTAGCGTCGTACCCTCGCTTCTCTAACACAAAACCGGGTTGTAAAATACTACCTAAAATATTTTATAAGTTAAAATAAATGGATTAAAAGTTTTATTTATCGGTAAAATAATTTCCGTATAATAACAGTTATTAGGTAACGATTAAGATAATAGTATCTTAAACATTTTTCGTATATATTTTATAAATCTCAGAAAACGTTTTAGTTATAAGTAAATCGTTTAAGAATTTTAAGATTGGTAAATAACTTAAAAGAAGCCGTAATAATTTAGGCAAAACAGGTAAACGCTATAATAATAACTTTATAAAACTGCAGATACTTACGAAAAGTATTATAATAAAGGCCGTACTGTAAACAAGTTTCGAAAACATAATTAAGTAAAGATTTTTACCAGATATATTAAGTAACGGAAACCTATTAAGAAACTGTCGGATAAATATATAAGAATATTCAACATAAGAAACGTAATAAATTTAAAGTTAACTTATAAAATACGATTCCTATCTTTATACGATAAAAATCATTAGGTTTTTCCTATCTCTTTATTAAAGCCGTGGTATAATAAAGATAACCTGCAGGAAAAACGGAAACATAATATCGATATGGAAGCAGAAAAATATTAGGTAATAAAGAATATTTAAATTATCGCGGTAATTGTAAAAATAACTAATATTTTACAAAATAGTAAAATTTATTTAACGAAAAGAATACGTTAAAGTTTCCTTACATTATATAAAGATATATTTAATATTAAAGAAATTAAAAAGATTTAAATAATTATAACGATTTAAGCTTAAAACAAACGTTATAACGTTATTAAACTGTGAATTATAGCGTACTATTTACAAAGGGGTTACCGTTAATTCTTTAATATATATTTACCTTTTAGTAACAATTTTACGGTTTAAGTAAGTATTTTTAAATAAAGCTAAATTTAGTTCGTAACGATAATAATACCGGAATTTTAATTGTATCACAAAGATATTTAGGTGTTCTTATTATTATCCTTAACTTTAGTCTGAGCTTTAGCGTTAGTTTATTCGGCAGCCGTAATAATATTTTTGAAATTTTCTTTTGTAAAAAGTTAATAAAGATATAAAATAAAAGGTCGTTAAATACTTATGTTAAGGAGAATATAAATATCCTTATTTTACTGGATATCTTTTAACTAAAGGAAAAAATAAAAACGTTACGAAATTAAAGCGGTATTTTTACCGCTAACCAAAGTACTAAGGTAACGGGCTTGTAAAATGCGTATATTCGCTATTAAGGGATTAAGACTAACTTGGTAAAAAGTTAGTAAAAATTTGCTTATTATATAATAATAAAAGAAACCCATTTTTTCTATATATATTGTAGGTTTTTTAAAAGCACTTTTGGCGGTAACGTATCATACCACGGAGCGGGACATACCATCGAGCTGGATGCTTTCTTTCAACTTTTTAACTATCCAACTTCAATTGCCCGATTTTTAACACCAACAATATGGAACGCCTTATAAAAGAAGCCAGAATGACCCTAGCCGTTCAGGCTAAAAAACAAACCCCGAAACTTAATTATGTAATGTTTAATTCTATATATAACGTTCCACATTCTACTTTGGAAACTCGATATTACGGTACACGTACCCGAACCGATACCATTTTTAATTCGCGCAAATTAACGCCGACCGAAAAGAAATCCATTGTCGACCGAATCCTTGACCTAAATACGTCCGCGTTTTCTGTCCGGCTTTATTACGTTAAAAATATAGCTAATTTACTGCTTACTTAACGCATTACAGAACGCGTTGGAGTTAACTAGGCGTCGAGATTTCTTAAACAGTAAAAAAAACTCTAAACGCGTTTAAATCGAAAGATTAATTATGAAAGTATATTATGCGAAAATCTAAAGGTATTTCGTAAATAGTTCGAACTTATTCCGGTTATAATCGTAAAATATAATATCGCAAAAAAGAATATTTATAATTTTAACAAAAGGGTTTTTTAATAAGGCTTCTAATAGCATACGGTATAGTAATTGCAAATACTAAAAAACGTAAAAATTTAAATAGGCGTAATAAGGTAATCGAAAATGGGTTACAGTTATATAAGTTGTTAATTCGTAATGTTAAGTTATATCGTTATTTATTATTTTGGCCGGAAAAACCTACTTTAGTTTCTGCTATCGCAATAACTTATTACCAGCCGATTAGAAAGTCGGTATTAATTATAATAATTGGATAACGAACGAATTAAGTTTAAAATAGATTTACCATTTTAATAAATATATTTAAACGCGTACGAAAAAAAATTAAACGATTTTTTATTTTCGACGGCCAGGAAAACTATTATTTAATGGAATTCGAAAAATATTGCGCAAATAACGGCATTATTACGTTTTACATACCCTTTTAATTTTTTTATCGGCTTTAACCTTTTTACGTATCTTGTTTCTCCGTTTTAAAACGCGCTTATTCGCTTTATATCGAGAATTTAATATGACGTTATTATACTTATATTACGAAAAAAGATTTCCTTTTTGGCGTTTACGACGCGTTTAAAGTTGCTATAACGTCCGATAATATTAAATCCGGATTTACAAAAGTTACATTTGTTTTATACGATCTTAATAACGTCTTATTCGACTTGTAAATTCCTTTAGTTATATTTATACCGATCGTTTTACAGCTTACCTCCGCCGGTTCTAATCTTTCGCCCTTTACGAGAACCTTTAAAATATCCATAAAGTAATAAAATAAGAACGTTATTTATAAAAAAAGATTAAAGATTATTAGGATAGCTCGTCGATAAAAATCGTTAAATCGGTTAATTTGTTAGCTAAAAGTTACCTAATGCTTTAGTATAAAGTTGGGTTCCTAAAATAAAACGTTACTTAATTATACGAAATTAATTACGTCCTTAGCAAACGTCGTAAAACTAAAATAAACGCTTATAAAAAGGAGGAATACTTACTATATAAAAAGGACGAACTTTTCTGGCCGAAAAGAAAGGGGGTGGTGAAAAAAATGCAGCTAATAGCGGTTGAAGGTAGTTGTCGTAAAAGGGTTAGGACGAAAGAACGAAAGTGTAAGGTTTGCGGTAAGCTCGGACATAATGCGCGCACTTATGAAAAAGCTGTAGATATGTCTAGCGATAAAGAATCCGATTAGTTTGAATTGATTTACTGCGTTATGGTTGTTTGTTTAAGTTTGTTGCCGCGGAGTGCCAAAAACCATTCAGCTCGGTGGTGTGTCCAGCTCGGTGGTGTGTCCAGCTCGGTGATGTGTTCAGCTCGATGGTGTAGCACGTTAACCTAATCCTTTTCAACTTAACGGCATATTAATAACGAACTTATAATCGGAAAATGAAAAAGACTGTATTGCGGCCCGGATAATAGCCTAATTATATATGCCATATTTGGTTTTAACCGGAAACAGGATTTTCTATTTAAAGAAATATTATAAAACGTTTACGAAATTTAAAGTATTATTGTAAAAAAAAGAAAAGATTTATTATTACGAATAAATTATAGATTCTTAAAATAACAGCAACGTATAAGTCTACTTTTAGCATAGTTTTATTACTATTACGTAACGAAACGTATTTTCTCGAATTTTTCGAGGTTAATAAAATATGTATCGATAACCCGGCGAATAAATTATAAAAACGACGGAACGAAAATATGTATTATTACGGAAAGATATTAAGGGGAATTATTAATAATATTAAAGAAAACTTATTAAAAAGCATTTACAAAACGCAAATTTGGGTTTAAACGGGCGTACCGGGTGCTATATTAAAAACCTTTTAAAAAGGTATATCCAATACGTAAATATTTAAAATAAAGGCCGATTTATAAATATAAATATATTTCGTTACGAATTAATAACGAAAAAAGAGCAAGCCTAAAAGTAAACTTTTAAAAACAAGTTTATTACGAATTTATAACTAAGTTATATACTTATAAATTTTCTCCTTCGAGGAGACATAACTGTGTAAACAATTGGATAAAATGATAAATTGCTACCTTAATTTCTGTGCTTAACTGTTACAGTACAGGAACAGGGGTTCCTGTCCTTGGAGAAACCTGTCCTCGGAGGACTTTAAGGGAGGCTCCGACCGGGAAAACCTCGGGTAAGGAGAAGCTTGGCTTCCGCGCGCCAAGGTTTAGGTAATCTAATTAACCTAAATAATTTAAGTGATTTTGAACTAGATCATATAGATCACATAGATCAGATAGATTTACGATATACTTACTTATTAAAATTAGATATATAACGAATAATTTCTTTTGTAAATAGCACTTATTTAGTTTAGTTTTTTAACTATGGATTTAAATTTTTATTTAAAGGTAATTATACCGTTTTTTAATTAAGGGAAAAGTCCGCAAATTTTTTTAACGAATATCTTATTTATTATACTATTGTTACCTTTAAATTAAGAACCTTTATTTTAAATACTGCTTATACCTCCAGGTGAATATATAATAAGTTCGTTATATTTTAATAACTTTTTAATTAATAGCTAACGAATAATTTAAGGCCCAGTTAGGTATAAGTTTGCTTAAATTTAATAAAAACGATATTATAAAATAACCTTTAGTAAATAAATAACATATTTAATTCCCGTTATTAATTAATAAAGAATTAATAACCAGATTAAATAATTTATTTTTTTATTAAAGAAGTTTTTTAATTAATCGATAATATAATACCTGCGACTATTAAAGCTAAGGGTTAAGGAAAGTTTTTTTTTTCTTAATAATAACCTACTTCTGCTCTAAAGGAAATAAAGGAAATTATCGAGGTCCAGGTTGAAAAGTTCGATTAAAAGGAAGAAAAAAAACTAAAGGTAAAGGTTAAGAAAAAAAAGGAAAAAGAAGTTATAATTAATAAATGGTTAAATTTTATGGCCGAAAAGGTTATAAGATTTAAGCAGGAAAACGCCAGGTTCGCGAGATAATTAAAAAAAAACCTTTATACCCCCCTTAGGAATTATTTCCCGTTAAAGAGTTTTAGCCCCCTCCTTATTTAATTAAGATTAAAAAGGAATTATACCCTTTTTTGTTTATTATAAAATGTTTAATATTAAGGGTTACAAGTTAATTACCCCTAAACTTTATAATAAATTTACGGATATGGAAGGATTTTTGGTTAAGGCCAGATTTTATTTTAAATGGTATAAAAACTTTTTTACGGAGAATTACCAAAAAATGATGGCCACTTTTTAATTATTCGCTGGAAAAGTGTTCGATTAGTTCGAACCTATTTTTAAGGATTATTTAACAAATTCCCTTAACGATTAGCTGGATATTACTAATTATATTTTTAATAATTACGATAATTTTAAAGAACGAATATAGGTTTTATACGAAAATGTGAATAAATAATAATATGTAGTTAAATAAATGCATAAGTTTAAGTAGACTATTTTAACAGCCGAATATATAATTAAGTTTAATAGGTTAAAGGTTATCTTTAAATTTTTATAAGATGCGTTATTTTTTCCTTATTATAACGGCCTGAAAAAATAGGTTAAGGATAAAATGTTTAAGGTATCTAAAATAAGTCCTTTCGAAGATTATATAAATAAAGTTATTATTACCGACCGATATATTTTTAATCGATACCTTAAAAAGAAAGGTATTAATAAACGAAATAATAACAAATACCATAATGGCGGCAAAAAAATAAAGGATAGATTCCAAAAGGAAGCTAGTATTACTTTAACGGAGTCCAAGAAAGATAAGTCCAAAGTTAAATGTTTTAACTGTAGCAAAAAGGGCTATTTTAAAAGCGAGTGTTACTTTTTAGCGAAAAAAGGGAACCCCTAGAAAGGAGGGATTTCCTAGGCTAAGAAAAAGGTCCGTACGGCCGAATAAGATATAAATAGCAAGGTAAAGGATGAAAAGGAAGTAAATTTTATTTATACTGATTAGGAATTTATAATTATTACGATTAATGGGATTAAAAATAGCGACCTAGATTATGAAAATTATGCCATTTATAAAAATATTACGGTTAAAGCTTATAAATATTATTTAGGACGAACGAATTTTAAAGTAATTATTACGTTAAAATATACTTGTTACTTTAATATACAGAAGTATAAAATATACGACCCAAACGGTTAGTTACGAAAGAATTTCGGTAACTATGGATAATTATCTTCCGAATATTATATTTTTCCGGAATATACAATATATCTTAAGTCCTTAATAAATAATTATAAGTTTTTACATTTTATTGTTTATTATAATTATAACCGCCTTATTTATTAACGAACCAAAAAAAATAACGACTTTTGGCCAGAATATAACGAAAAAATATTTACAGAACTAAATAATAAATATAAATATATTAAAACTTTTCGATAGCCAGATTACCTAAAGTTTTATTACTTATATCCTAAATTAAAGCAAAATTAAAGGGCTATAATGTTACAACCTTACTAGGTCTTGGCCTCGGGAACGGTCGCCCTATTTGCGATAAGATTACGTGAGGTGGATTTAAATAGATATCTTAATCTATCTTAATCTATGGTGGTAGATTTAAATGGATATTTCGATCCATCTTAATCCATGGTGGTAGATTTAAATAAATATCTTAATTTATTTCAATTTACCAAAATGATTGAAAATATATATATTTATTTATCCTCCTATAATCTAGATAGTACCAGTTTGTAATATAACTTGGTTATCCAAATTACTTTTAATATTTGCTATTACCAAATGTAATTATATTTCCAGTTTATTACTTAAATTTTTACAGTATTATTGTTAACATAAACCGTACGATTAAGGTTTAATAATTGGTTAAACTAGTTAGCCGTTATACGTTATAAATTTTTATTTAATAATATAGTTAAATTTTAAGTAATATGTTATATCGTTAATATATTGGATAATATCCAGAAACTTATTATATAATAATATAAGGATATAATTAAGGAATTTAAAGAAACTGTTTAACGTTTTAAGGCCCAGGTTAATATTACCAAAATTAACGAAATTAAGATTAAGTTTAAAAAATCCGAGCCTTACGACGGAAAGGGTAACGTATAAAGCTTTTTTATTTAGGTACGCGTTTATTTTTGTTTCGAAAGGATTATTAATAAGGCCGACAAAATCCTTACGGTTACGGCGTTCTTAAAAAGAAACGTTTTGGATTAGTTTAAACCTACCTTACGGAACTATTTGGAAAATAAAAAGTCAGATTAGTAATAAGCTATTAAAACCTTTTTTTAGTATTATATTAATTTTAAAGAAAAATTAAGGGTTAATTTCGGAAATTTAGACGAAGAAAAAATTGTAACATAAAAAATTTTCGATTTGAAATAAAAAAGATTAACGTTTAAATACGTAATAGCGTTTAAAAACCTTATGGCTAAAATAAAATAAATGGACGAAAAAAACGATAATTTAATCGATATTTTTTATAAGGGTTTAAAGGATAACGTTAAAAACGAAATCGTTAAAATAATACGTTTTATTACTTTAGATAAGTATATTGTAAAAGTAGTTAAGATCGATAATTGATAGTATAAACGACGATAGGAACGAAGGGGATAATTTGTTCCTAAACCTAGGTTTACGGAAGTTAACTAGATTAGGAAGCGTAATGTATTTTTTATTACTTATGGAATAGTTCTAGGATTTATGGAGTTAGGGATAATACAAAAAAGAAATTGGAATTAAATTAGGTATTATAATTATAATAAGATGGGTTATGTTAAAAGCTAATATAGGGCCTTTAAGAAATAGTATTACGGATGGACCCCGGTATTTAAAGGATAACCAAAAAATAAAAAGACCGTTACGTTTGGTATGGTTAAAAGGAAAGAAAATTTTAATTTATTTTCCGAAATACGAAAAGGATTACGAAAGGTTAAGGCGCTTTTTTAAGCCGTAATTATTCGATAACGCGTTATTACGATTAATTTAACGGTTATTTAATGGTTATAAGAATATGAAGGATGGAAAGATTTGATACTGGAGATACGAATATCCCGTATATAGCAGAAAAAACAGTAACGATAAAAAGAATGGGAGTTAAATAAATGGATTAAGGAGTATTAAGGTTGGGACGAAGCCCTGTGTCCAGGAAAGTCCGATCGATATGGGAAATTGTATGTTATTTATTGCAGAAAAACTTACTGCTTACGATATAAGGAATAATAAAAGTATATTTAATAACGATTTATACGTATGTATAAATAAGGATTTAATTTTTATACGTAGATAGGAAATGATTTTAGGGATTAAAGGTGGTACAAATATTTGCGTATCTAGATTATTTAAGATATTATCGATTTATTTATAGCTAAAGGAAATTAGCTAGAAGAAAAGGATTACTTTGAATAAAACTTTATGTATTATTACGAATGGTACGACTATAAAATATAGGAAAAATGGGTTTATTAGACAGTAATAAAGGTCCAGAATAAGATATTAAATAATTTTTATTTTCGTAAAAGTTATATTAAGGATTCGGAAGAAAAAAAAAAGGTATAGGAAAAAATTAGCGAATAATTAGCCGAAATGGCCCAGTACCATACTTAGTACCATGCCCAGTATTAAGAACTATAAAAACATTAAAACTAGTTAACGACGACGATAAACGAAAAATGGGTTATAGTAACAGATTAGTTAGAAAAAATAAAAATTCTTAAAAAATAAGTTACTAACCTAAGGAATTAAGTTAAACGATATAAAGAAAAAATTTTCGAGCTAAAGGTTTAGTTACGCCGATAAAAAGGATAATTAAAGTAGTTATAGGTATAGCCCCCAAAAGAAAAATATTACTTATAAAAAAGTTATGGGTTGGCAAAAGTAAAGGAAGTTAATATATACTTTTTAAAAAAATTTTGTACGCGATAGTAAGAAGGATAAAGATTTTTTTTATTATAGTTAGAATACGAGTTAAAAAGAAATGGTATATTGTTATGGTAGATTACGGAACCGACCCGAATTACGTTAAACCGGAAGTAGTAAACGAGTTATGTTTGTTATAAAAGAATAAAGCCGAACTTTATGAAGTCGAAAATGCCGAAGGTATTAAATTTACTTATAATAACGGATAGGTTAATTGCGAAATTAATTATTTCGAGATTTATGTTTAAGGACGAAGATAGATTATTAATTTCGATATTATTTTAATACGGAGTTACGATATAATTTTCGGTAGAAAATGGTTATATTAATATAATCCCTTAATTAATTAAAGGATTAGTTAGGTAAAATTTGTTTTATTTTTTATCGATAAAAAAGATTTAGAAAAGAGATTTTATTACTTAATTAACGACGACGATGGCAAATATAGGTATAAGGATACGACAGAAACCTTATTATTTAAAGGAATACGATATATATAAAGGAAAAGGCGAAATAGATATGTACGACGCGTTATGGTTATAATTAAAGTACGGTTATACGAAGTAAACGACGATTTATAATATCAGCCTTAAGAGCCAGAAGGAATGGCCAAAGTATTACCGTAATACCATAAATACGAGCGACTTTTTAAAGACCAAATCGAAACGGGATTACCAGAATATAGTAAATAGGATTACGAGATAGTTTTAAAAGATAGCAAGATAATTACTTTTTATTTTATATATAACCTAAATTAATAGGAATTATACGTATTACGAAAGTATTTCGAAAATAAATTACGTAAGGAATATATTAAACGTTCCAAATTACCGGTAGGGTACTTTATATTTTTCGTACCAAAAAAGAATGGAAAATTACGATTAGTAATTAATTACCGGCAGTTAAACGATATTATTATTAAAGATTGCATACTTTTACCTTTAATTATTAAGATAAAGGATCGCCTTTATAAAGCCAGATGGTTTATTACCCTAAATTTACGAAACGGATATAATTTGATTCGTATTAAACCAGGAAACGAATAAAAGATAACTTTTAGAATTAAATACGGGTTATACGAATATTTAATGATGCCGTTCGGATTTATTAACGTACCCGTAACGTTTTAAAGGATAGTTAACTACGTATTACGCGAATACCTTAATATTTTTGTTATTTGCTATCTTAATAATATTTTTATTTACTTAAATTTAGAAAAAGAATACGAAAAATATATTTACAAAGTTTTTTAGGCCTTATAAGACGTTAATTTTTTGGTTAATGCCGAAAAAAGCGAATTTTATAAGTAAAAAGTACCGTATTTAGGATACGTTATTACCTTAGGATATATTAAAATGGACCCCAAGAAAATAACAGCGGTTTAAAAATAAAAAGTGCCTATTATAGTTACCGAAATCTAGGCCTTCCTTAAATTCGTTCATTATTACCGGAAGTTTGTTCGTAACTTTAGCAAAATTGCGATATTTTTATTTAACCTAACCAAAAAAGAGATAAAGTTCCAGTAGATAGCCGAAATAAAAGAAGCTTTTTAAAGGATTAAAAACGCTATTATTAGCGAGCCAGTATTAATTATATACGACTTAAGTCGTCCCGTAAAGCTAGAAACCGATACCTTAAATTATGCGCTAAATATAATAGCCGGATATAAAAATAATTAAGGTAATTTATATCCTATTATATTTTATTTTTATAAGTTAAAAAGAGCCGAATTAAATTATGCCATCCCAGATAAGGAATTCTTAATTATTGTTAACGTTTTTAAAAAGTTTAAATATTACCTGAAAAAAAATTTATACCAAATTAAGGTATATATAGATTATAAAAACTTAACCCGATTTATTACCACCCGAAAACTAATAGGACGATAATTCCGTTACGTAGAATACCTTTCGGAATTTAACTTCGTTATTATATATAGGAGAGGGTTAGAAAACGGCAGAGCGGACGCTTTTAGCAGATAACCAGACCTAGAAAAAAAAGTCCAAAAAATTCCGTACCAAATGTTCGACCTGATAAAAAAAAACATATAAAGATATAACAAATTGCAACAATTAAAAAGATAACATTTAACTTATACCAAAAGATCCAACGATATAACGACCAGCTACCAAAAGGTAAAAAAACTAATAAGATCCGAATACCAGAAAAATACTAAAAAAAGCTAACGCGCGAAATATACGAATACTAGTTATATAAATACCCTAAAGTTTACAAAACCATGGAACGATTATAACGTACGTATTACTTTCCCGGAATAAAGTTAATAATTAAAAAGGTTTTATAAAAATACAATTTGTACAATAAGATTAAAATACGACGTTATAAATTATACGGAAAATTATAACCGTTACCAGTCGTAAAACGATTATAAGATTTAGTTATTTTTAATTTTATTATTAAATTACTATTATCAAAAAACCTAATAACGGATATATATTACGATAACATTTTTATAATCGTAAACCGATTTACGAAATTTTCCTATTTCCTATTATTTAACGAAAACATAAATATAAAGCAACTGGCATACGTTTTTTTTAAATACTTTATTAACGTACATAAATTTTTAATAAAAATTATATCGGATAAAGGTATTATATTTGTTTTAAAATTTTGGCAAAACCTTATGGTACAATTCGGCTTAAACCATAAACTTTTAAACGTTTTCAAACCATAAACGAATAACTAAACCGAAAAAATTAATCAAATATTTAAAACCTATTTACGGTATTATATTAATTACGAATAAAATAATTAGGTTAAAAAGTTACCAATAATCTAGTTAGCCTATAACATAAGTTATTATGAAAGTATTAAAATAATACCAATTAACGTTAATTTCGGTTTTATGCCGGAAGTTTACCGGAATTTACAAAAAAAAGGATTTATTAATATTAAAACGATTTTTATTTCAAAATAACTTAAATAATTACATACAGAAATAAAAATAAAACTTAAATTCGTACGTACCTAAATGTAAAAATATTATAACCAAAAAAGGTTAAAAGGATTAACCTTTTAAAAAGGGGAAATGGTTTATTTAGCTACCAAAAATATCCAAACCAAACGACCTAATAAAAAATTCGATTTTAAGTATATCGGACCATATAAGGTCGTAAGGAAAATTTTAAAAAATAACTATCAACTAAAATTACCCCTTAAGGTTAAATTTTATCCGGTTTTCCATATTTCCTTATTAAAGTTAGTAACGGATATTATTAAGGTTAATACGGAATAAAAAAACGAGGTAAAAAAAAGCGAACCAGCGTACGAAATAAAAAAAATACTAGATATACGCAAAAAAAATGGATTTACCTAGTACCTGATAAAATGAAAAAAACATCCAGATTCCGAAAATATCTGGAAACTTGCCAAAAACCTTATAAACGTTTAACGCTTTTTAAAAAATTTCCACCAACATTAACGATATCAAAATCAAAACTATTCCAGGTAGGATCTTACGAAAGATAAGCGGCCTCCTTATAAAAGGTATTAATAACAACGGAAATTTGGCGTTACTTTTTTTTAAAACGTTTTTATTCTTTTAATTCCTTTAAGAAGGTTACCTTACGACGAATTAATTTAAAAACCTTTTTTCGGAAAAAGGTTTGTTATTTTTTAAGACGGAATAAACGAAATATAGCTTTTGTTATCTTCGAAAAAGCGTTCTGTATATTTTGCTACGCCTTAATTAACAGTTTTTTTACGGCCTGTTACGCGCAATCGAAACGGTTTTTTTTACGATTAATATTATTAAGAGAAGATAGTAGGATACCGGACCCGTTATATTTCCGACCCGGATATCGGATGCATTCGTCGTAACGACGAAGGTCGTCGATCATTTTATAGGTAAAGCCATTTTTAAAACAAGATATATACGGTATTACTTTAAAACCGAATATTCGAACGTAAGCGGCAAGAAAAATAGTGCTTTTTTTTTTGGTTAGGACGATTACGAAACTTACGGTTAAAAATACGACCCGACATAATAAAGGAGGAAAATTTACCAAAAGAAATTTTTAAGGGCAAAGATCTGGGAAAGGGAAGATCGTATTACGACCTTATTAGATTTTGGTTTCGGAAACGGTCGCCTTACTTGCGATAAAATTACGTAAGGTAAATTTAAATGGATGTTTTAATTTATCTTAATTTATGGTAGTGGATTTAAATAAATGTTTCGATCTATCTTAATCCATAATAATAAATTTGAATAAATATTTTAATTCATCTTAATCCACCAAAATGATTAAAGATATATATATTTATTTATCCTTTTGTAATCTAGATAATACCAGCTTATAATATAACTTGGTTACCCAGATTACCTTTAATATTTGCTATTACCAGACGTAATTATATTTCCAGTTTATTACTTAGATTCCCATAACATTACTGCTAACATAAACCGTACGACTAGGGTTTAATAGTTGGTTAAGCCAGTCAGCCGTTATATATAACGTAAGGATGTTTATATTACGCGCTAATATCTTGTAACAAATACGATTTCTTAGTTATAAAAATGCCCTTTTCGAAGGTTTACCTTTTTAATTTAATAATTTACAAAAAGTAAAGCCCCTAAAAAAGCCAAAAAAAGATAATCGTTTTCTAATACCAATTCCGTAACAAAAAATGGTTTAAGTATATGGATAATTACTATACCAAATACGTAACCAGAAAGGTACGTAAATAAAAACGCCTTTTAGCCCCTAAAATGCATCAGTTAAAAAATTATAAAGGTTTTCGAAAATAAAGTACCGAAAAACCCTTATATATAAAACTTTATATAAGGCAAAAAAAGGAATATGGAATTAAATCGAAATTCCAGTTTATTATGAAAACAAAATATTTAACGCCATAATCGATTCCGAAAAAAAAGAAAATTTATTTCCCTTAAGGTAATTAAAAAATATTAAATCATTTAAAAATATAAATAATAGTTATATAAATTACGCATAATTAATAAAAGCTTATTTATTTATAAACATAATCGAATTTTCCGAAAAATAAAAAAACTTATGGTTTAAATATAAGGATATTTAAAACAAATTATTTTCGATATCGCTAATATTTTAGGATATAATATTATTCTTAAAATACCGTAATTTCGTTTTAATAATATACGGATTAATTGGAAAAAATAAATATTTTTAACCTTATAATAATAATACCCCCTAAATATCGACGGTTTAAAAAACTATTTAAAAATAAACCCGCAAAAAAATTGTTTAATTATAATTAATAAGATTATAAAATTTTTATCAAAAAAAATATTACCTAAAACTTTATAAAATTTATTACATAAACTTTAAAAAAATTAAAACTTTTTAAGAAAACTTTTAACGAAACCTTAAAAAAGGTTATATTTAAGATTTTAAATTACCTGTAAGGTATCTAATTATAATAATACCAAAAATAAAAAATAATAAAATTAGGATCGATAAAAATAAAAATTTAATATACCGACAAATTTACGATTATAAATAATTTAACGATATTATTATTAAAAATAAATATCTCCTAACGTTAATAAATACTAAAAAGGAAAATATTAATAAAGTTAAATAATTTCTAACCTTAAACTTACCAAATAATTATTACCTAATTTAAATAACCAAAAACGAAAAATAAAGAATTACCTTTAAATTTATTTATAAATATTATAAGGCCTAACCAATATCCCAGCTAACTTTCAGCATATACTTATTATTATCTTACGGAAATTTTTAAATAAATTTTTTTCGTTTATTTAAACGATATTCTTATTTATTTAAAAACTTTAAAAAAACATAAAAAATATATTATTTAAATATTAAAGGCCCTTAAAAAAACTAATTTGTTAATAAAAGTTAAAAAAACGTTTAATATATTTAAATATTAAACTTTTTAAGTTTTATTATTACCCCTAAATAAATCTAAATCCAAAATTCCAAATTAAAAGTTATTAAAAACTAGCTGATCCTTAATAAAATAATTATTATTAATAATTATTAATTTTTGGAATTTACCGGCTACGTACGACCCTTAATTTAGGATTACGTCAAACTTGCCAGTTCCCTAACCAAACTTATTACTAAAAAATATATTAAAAAAAATTCGAACTTTTAAAAAAAGTTAAAAAAACTTTCCAAGAAATTAAGGATAAAATTATTAACGCCCTAATAATTAAACTACCAAACCATAACAAAAAGAAATAACTTAAAACGAACGTTTTAAATTATACCTTTAAAATAATTTTAAAATAACTAGAAAATAATAAAAAAAATACCTAATAACGTATTTTTTTAAAGCTTTTAAAAACGTTAAACTTAAGTATTTTATTTACGATAAAAAGTTATTAACGATTATTTTAATACTTAAAGAATAAGAATTATTTTTTAATAAAACTAAAAAACTATTTAATATTTATTCGAATTATAAAAATTTTATTTGATTTATAACGACCTAAAAATTAAATAAACGCTATAAAAATTAAATAATTTTTTTATTTAAGTTTAATTTTAAATTTACTATATTAAAAATAAAATAAAAATTTAAGCGGATATTTTAAACCGAAAAGGAAATTATAATTTAAAAATTTCCAAACGATATATATAAGTGCTATATTTTAAAAACGATGGAATAATATAATTATATATAACCTTAAAACAGCTGACTTTAAAAACATTAACTTAATTTAAAAATTCGTACAACCCGGAAAAGCGGAAGGAAATTAAATAGTTAAAAAAAAACGATAAAAATAACTATTATTCCGCGGTAAAATTTATATTTTCCGCCAGTAACAAAAAAATTCGTTAAAAAATTTTACGAAAGTTTTTTATATAAATATTAAGAAATATTTAAAACTATTAAACGACTTTAAAAAAAATAAGATTTCCTAAAACTTTGTTAGATAATTAAATAAATAATTAAAAATTATAATATTTGTAATAAAATAAAGGTAGCCCGTTATAAGCCTTATGGCTTATTATAACCTATAAATATATTTAATAAAATATAAAATGTTATAACTTAGGATTTTATTATTAGTTTTCTTATATTAAAAAATCCCGTTATTAAAGTTAAATATAATGTAATATAGGTAATTATTAATAAACTTATTAAATATAAGTACTTTTTAAGTTTTAAAAAAACCGCGATAATAAAATAATTAACTTACGCCTTTATTTGATATTATCTTAATAAATACGGAATATTAAAAAAAGTTATTTTTAACCGAAATAAACTTTTTATATCTAAATTCGGTATTAGTTTTTTTAAGCAAATTAGTATTAAATTTAAGTTTTTAATAACTTATTATCTTTAGATAAATAGTTAGATAAAACGATTAAATTAAACCTTAAAATAATATTTTCGAAGTTACGTTAATTATTAGTAAAATAATTAAGTTAAGTTTTTATTATTTGGACAGATAACTTATAATACGTCCGTTACCGAGGATATAAGCATATTACCTTATATAGCTATATATAAATATGATATAGTAACCTAATGACCGGAATAGTTAGTACGTAAAGTACCAATTATCACTACCATAATTTCACGAACAGAAATAATAGTAACAGAAATCAAAATAATATAGGCCCGATTTTAAACCGAATTATAATTTCTATAGCAAAAAATGGCCCAGTATTAAAAAAAAAAAATTAAAGGACTAATTTTAATAAAAGGAGATAAAGTTTACTTATTACGCCAAAAACAAAACGTAACGATAAACTTTTCCCAAATTAAAACGAAAAGATTTAGTAATAAATTCGATTTTAAAAAGCTTAATCCGTTGAAAATTAAAAAAGTTATTTTAAGAATTAATTATAGATTGTTATTATCCAAAATTATAAAAATATATCTTATATTTTATATTTTCTTATTAAAACTAGCTCTAAAAAACGTCCCGTTTAAAAAAAACCTTAAGATCAAAAAAAACGATAACGAATACGAAATCGAAAAAATATTAAATTCCAGAATGGTTAAAAATAAGATCCAGTACCTGGTTAAATAGATGGATTGCCTATTTAAAGATAATATATGGGAACTATTTAAATACCTGACGAATGCGATAAACCTGGTTAAGGATTTTTATCGGCAAAATCCTAACCGATTATTTCTAGCCTAGCCAAAGTCGTAAGCGATAAAGGTCTTTTACCTAAATTTAAGCTTTTAGCGCTTTAGCCGAAAGAAGTAAATGTTTTTATTGCCGTATTTATTTCAAAAATAAGCGGCGCTTGTTCCGCTTTTGCGCGACGTTATTCCTTTTTTAACTTTTCTTGTTTTTTTAATCAATTTAATTCCAAACCTTGTTTTAATATTTTAGGGCCCTTTTTTTTAAAAAGTTTTATTAAAAACGTAACCGTTTTAACTTTTTAATAAATTTTTTCGATTTTTCGTTTTGTTAACGCCATAATTTAGTTAACCTTTTTTCTATTACTTTTTGTTCCTTTTTCGTAATTTCCTAAAACGTTAAAAAATTGTCCTTAGTTTTTCGTTATTTTCGGAATAAACGATTTTAAATTTCGTTTACTTTCCTTAAGGAATTTATGGTTAAAATATTATAAAACAGACGTTAATAACGAATGTAATAGTTATAATTTTAATACCTTAAAATAAAAGAATAATCGGTTTTTTTATGCCGAATATAATTAAAGCAAAGAAATATTTTAGTATTAAATGTTTTTATCGAATTAATACGAGTATTACGGAAGTTGCGTTAGTTCGGGTGTGGTTTTTTTTTTTCTTTTTCTTTAAATATAACCTGTTATGATAAAGTTAGTTAAAAAGAGCTTAAAAGAAACCTTTTTAATAAATAACAAAAAGGTTACTTACGGTTTTATCTTTAGAATAAACATTTTTGGAAAGGGGAAATGGTGTTATAATATAAAAATAAGGGTTCTTATTTTTGGAAAAACCTGTTTTCGGAAGACTTTAAGGGAGGTTCCGACCGGGAAAACTTCGGGTAAGAAAAAGTTTGGTTTTCCCGCGTTAAGGTTTAAGTAATTTAATTAATTTAAATAATTTAAGTAATTTTAAACTAGATTATATAAATTATATAAATTAAACAAATTTACGATATATTTACTTATTAAAATTAGATATATAACGCATAATTTCCTTTATAAATAATACTTATTTAGTTTTATTTTTTAGTTATTAATTTAAGTTTTTAATTAAAGGTAATTATACCGTTTTTTAATTAAGGGAAAGTCCGCAAATTTTTTTAACGAACATCTTATTTATTGTATTATTATTACCTTTAAATTAAGAACCCCCATTTCAGATACTGCTTATACCTCTAGGTGGATGTATGACAGGTTCGTTACATTAACCCATCCCTTTCGTAGGTAAGTTCCTCCGACATTAGAGAATTGGTACAATTCCAACCGCTTAAAAGTTTTACTTCAAAGCAACTTTAAATTACCTAGCCCCGAGCCAGCTTTTATTTATGTCGATTTTTGTCGGAATTCTGGAGATCTTTCGCAATCCGGAGCAGCCGGGTAAACTATCGTTCGTAATTTTTTTTACATTATTCCAAAATCTGAATTTCGAAATTTTCGAACCGGTTTTTATCTTTCCCGTTTAATTTTGCCAATAATATCTTCATGATTTTTATATTATTCGGCATAAATTCCGTTAAAGATTTATTACTATAATTTTCGCGGATTAAATCGTATCCGAAAATTAAAAACCGAAATCGATCCTTTAGGGATAAATCTTTTGGCTCGATAATAAGATTGATGGATTTAACGCGTCCGGTAGCCTTATGGGGATTTTGTACTGTAAAAAAGATGGTTTTTTAGAAATCTTACGGTTACGGATTACCGGTATTATATATTCGGAATTGCGCGTTATATTTAACTGTTTTTATAAAGGTAACTCGAAAAGTTATAAAAATAATCAAGCCGTAAAACTGGCACAAGCTCGTACAGCCTTTTATACGTACTTAACGTTTACGCTTAAAGTTTATCGTTAAGGTTTATTTTTAAGGTTTATTCTTAAGGTTTATTTTTTAAGGTTTATCCTTAAAGTTTATTCTTAAGGTTTATTCTTAAGGTTTATCCTTAAGGTTTACTGCAACCAGTTAACATAAGGTTTATCAAAGTCGAAACTTATCGGTAACCACGCATTAATTTACTTCAGAATAAGGTTCTGCTTTAAAGTAAGGTTCTATGGAATTAAGGTATATAATCTATCTTAACCGTAAAAACTATTAATTAGTTATCGTATTTGAAGATACTGGGTATAGTATCTATCGTATGGATTATATGTATAATAATTTTCTATATATTTGGCTCAGCCTGGAAAATAAGGCTTGAACTTATATTAACCTTACATACTTATAAATTTAGTTATAAAGAAAAGAAAGGTTAATGGTAAAGGCGACAACTTTTATTTTTTTAGGAAATCGTATATTTAACCCGGTAAAGATTTTTGCCGGTAAAATTCTTAAGAGACGAAGTTATTTTTTTGCAAGGTACTCTAGGTATTCGAAAATCACAGCAAGTTACTTATTATTACCAGTTACTAGGGATTATAACGTTACGGACCAGCTTTTACTGCGAAATTATAGTGATGTTTTAGCGAGGTTGACTTATTATTCCGATGTAAGATTACGATAGTTTCATTTTTTGGACTTTGGGGGCAAAGACCCAGAGGAAAAGAAGCTCTGTTAGATACTGGTAGTCTTTAGAGGGGTGTACTAACTTCCTGAATTTTAAACCGTATTTTTAACATAATTCGCAGAATAAATGTTTTAAAATTGTGAAAGTATATTGTATTATAATGTAAGCCGTATATTTGCATAAAATGTAAAAGGATATATTAAAAGAACATTAAATTATAATTAAAACTTTGGTTACAAAAAAGTCTTAATAATTTCGATATTATAATAATTATATATTAAATATTATATATAACTAAGATATTGTTTATAATAAAACGGATTTATTTTAAAATATACTTAAAACCTTAAAATATTAAAAAGTTGTTATTTTATAAATAAGCATATATAATATTGTACAGTTACAAAAAAATGTAAAGAAAATAATAAATATTAGAATTGTTCATAATTAAATAAAGAAGAGTGTTTAACAAACTTAATTATATATATAACGTGTATAATGGTAGGGTTATAAATTTAATAATAATAATTAAAACTTATAAATTCCTATAAACATTTAACAATTAAAAGATATAATATTATTATTACTAAAATACACGTTTAAAAACTGATTAATAAAGTTATTAATTAAAAACGAAAATCTTATATTTAACGTTTATAAATATTAAAAACCCTTTTAAGTTAAGGTTTTAAATAAACCCATTTATTTATATAAAAAATTTTTTGTTATCATAATAGTATTATATATATAATCATTACTTTAAAACCGTATTACCGTATATAAATTTATATTTTATTTCTAATTCTTCGTTCCATATAACGACAGTATTAAGTTGAACAAAACTTAATATTTTATTTTATTTATTATTTTTAATTATATTCTAAGTTTTAAATTTTAATATTTTATTTATATTAGATCATTCCGCCTATTAAATATGTTATTTTGAAACACTATTAGGAATATTTGAAACAACTCCCATTTTACTATTATATCTTTTAAAATCGACGTTTTTCATTTATTAATTAAAGTGTTATCGGGGTTTAAATACTATGTATTATCGAAACGGCATTTGAGGAAGTGGGTACACCCCTTTAATGTGTCAAGGCAAAAAACTGATAATTGATTGTCTGAGTGTAGGCTAGAGAAATCTGTCCTAGAAGACGTAGACAAGTACATCTAGGAGGTGGCGGATATCGCCTGCCAGCTACCAAGGGCGTGGGGTTGGCTAGGCGCTTCCGCGACGCCTTTTCTGAGGGGTCGCTGCGGGGTAACGGCCTTATAGGTACGGATGTGTCGTAATATGCCCGGAGCTGAACCGCAGTGATGGGGACATTGCGTCATGAAATGTATTATTATCGTATGCGGGTAAAAGTGCCACTTGACTGCCGACAGGTGCCACCTTGCCGCTCATAAATGGGCCCGAAATTAATGAAATTTCTTAAGAACACCATCAAGACTTACAAATCAATCATCATACTTGTCAGACCCTACTGAAGTCTAGGCCTGTTAACAGCGGTGTGGCTTAGTTAACGTTGCAACTAGTGGATGCAATATTGGATGCGTTGTTCGAAGTCCCGGTATCGCTTTCTCTCAGATGTAGCTGTTTTATGTGTATTTATGGAGGCTTCATTACCTTGCTTTCTAGACAGGATCTCTTCAGAGGTCAACCTGATAATATATTCTTCTTCAGCCATATATGCTTCAGTGTGTAATGTCAGGGTCTCATAATACTTCTCTACTTTCAATCTAGACACACTTCACTGAAGTCACCATTCCTTCGCTCTCTCCCTCTTCCTCCATCCACCTGCGCCTTCACTTATCCAGATCAACTCGATCTTTCTTTCAACCGAATTCGCACTTCGAAACTTCCCATCACCATGACGTTTACCATCTTCAGCGCCTCCAGGCTCGCCCTATTCGCTTTCGTCGCCGGACATTTCTGCAACCTCAGTTTCGCTCATCCTAGCTTCGAGAAACGCGGAGCGCCCATCGTGATGGGACTCGCCGAAACATACGGTGCAATCGCAGCCACAACCCTCACCAGCACCGGCGCTACATTGATCACCGGAGACTGCGGCACCTGCCCCGGAACAGCGATCACCGGCTTTCCTCCTGGCGAGTGTACGGGCATAACATCCGCCGGCGGAACCGCTGCCTGCAACGCCGAGGCTGCCTGTCTCAGCGCATACAACAACGCCCGAGGCGTTACGCCTACCATCCCCCTGCCAGGCTCGGATCTCAATGGCCTGACTTTGGGTCCCGGCGTGTACACCTTCCCCACCAGCGCCGTCACGCTCACTGGAAGGCTCACATTGAACGGCGCACTGAACGCCAATGGCCAGTTCATCTTCCTGATCACGACCACTTTTGATGCAATGGCGGCTTCGCAGATCGAATTGATTAATGGTGCTCAGGCGTGCAATGTTTATTTTATAGTTGGGTCTTCGGCGGCAGTGGGTGCGGCGGCGGCACTGAAGGGGAATATTTTGGCCTATACCTCCATTTCTGTTAATAGCGGCGCGAGCAATGAAGGGACTCTCTGCGCCCTAAACGGGGCTGTTACACTGATAGATAATGCGCTTACTGCCCAGGATAGTTGCACAACATAGTAGATCCAGAAATGTAACATCACTCTTGATGAAGTCCTTCCGCTCTTCACAAATCCGTCTAATGTATGTCTTGATTTCCAAAGAATTCTTGGATCGGATGGAAGCTGGTGAATACGGTAGAAGGTAGATTAGCACTGGTGAAGTGCTGATGAACGGCATTCCGGGTTTCTTCGTCGTACGTCTTGAGCTGCGCCAGGTCGCCCACTGTATGCCGGATATAGGCGCGAACGGCATTGGAGATCGAGCCTTCGTTGAGCCTTTTGGACGGCGCTGCCCAGCTTCTCCTCGATGTCTGGCCAGTTGCGACTAGACACAATCCATCGGGCACGAGAGGAGGCGGACAGGAGAATAATAAATTCGAGAGGCTGTGGTCGGCCGGCCTCGCACTCGTCAGGCGCGTCGACGACCAATATAACGCCGCCTAGGATCAGATCATTCAGCATGGCGGTGAGTATCTTGGACATGACTTCCCATGCGTTCAGGCCCTCGACGTTGTGGAATCTTCCGACGATGACGAATTCCGGCATGGAAGATCGATTCCTCCTTTCGACTTCTTGATTAAGGATAAACAACAAGCGACGGCTTGATTCTGGCAAGAGCTTTTGAAGGGCACACGAATTACGGTGCAAATTAATGGTTTGAAAACAAGAAAGATATATCCCTGACCTAGATTCATACACACGTTCTCTTCCGTCTCCTTTCTTTATCTCGTCTTGGGTGGTATGATGCAGATTGACTTCGAGTACGTTTCCAAGAGCCCCAAAGGATTGTCTGGCATGTTCCGGAACGAGATGGCTGAGGTCATCGGGGGGGGGGGGGGGGGGGGGGGGGGGGGGGGGGGG
>QJNX01000265.1:0-87590 GCA_004155925.1 Monosporascus sp. MG133
CCCCACAACAGAAGCCCGTAAACCGGTATGATAAACGTGGTTTGCTCCCCTCCACTCTCAAAAATAGACCAACAAAAAGCCCAACTAATAAATAAGTGCACGGATGCTCGGATCCTCTCGTAAAGCGCCAGTTAATCCGTCCTTCGTGCCCGTCTTCTCGTCTTTCTGCACGCGCGTGATATTTCTATTCGGCATCTGCGATTACTATTGATGGTCGATATCCCACTTGCCCTTTTCTTGTCTTATGCCTTGCTTGGCCTTGCACGTTTCTTTTATCGCAATATATCGGAGAACGCGAACCCCGACCCTTGACGGAGGGGGTTCCCGGTGGCATGTATTTTTCACGACAGAAGGTTGGGTAACGGAACACAAACTAGGACAAGCGACCACGAGAACGTTCATTGCAATGTGCAAAAGCCCGATTAGAAAGTAAGAATAATACAGTAGTGAGTAAGTTAGGGCCAGTTGCGATCATCATAATTACATGCCATCAATGCCCAACTGAGCCTGTTGCATGAAAGTATTCCAAGCGTGCCAAATCGGTCGGCGGGGTATTAACATCAAGATCGGTACGTAGGTAGGTGGGTATGGGGTGTCCAAAGTCTAGATTGTAATATGCGGTAGTGTGTGACGTCGGATCGGCGATGTCTACGTGCACCCCGCATGGTATCACCGGGGCGGCGGGTTCAGGGAGGTACTCTTGCCGGCAACCTGAGCCCTCTTCAGGGCCTTCAGCTCTTCTTCGACCTTGCGCCGGGCCATTTGTTCCGCCTGCCGGGGACGCGTTAGTTTCTATTTAGTACTTCAAGGAAAGCGAGAAGGAAAAGTAGGGAAATAGTAACAAACGTACCCTTAGCTGCTCCTCGTGTTTCCTCCTCTCGGACCTGAGCCCGGACCTGTACGACTCGGTGAGGTAGCTCGTGCGCATGGCGCCGCCGGGCGATAGCGGCGGAGCCTGGCCGCTCTTGAGGCGCTCGCTGTCGAGTTCGTCCTGCAGCTGCTCCTTGTCCCGCCGGAGGCGGGCGATCTCGCGTCCGAGGCGCTCCTCGACGTCAGCTGCGGCCTCGCGCGCCCGCGCCTCGAGCTCCTCCCCGGCGCGTTCGCTCTGGTCGCGCAGCCGCGCCCGTTCCGCCGTCGCCCGGTCAAGCTCGCTCTCGAGCTGGCCGATCTTCTTCTCTGCTTCGACCGACTGCTGCACTACGTCCGTGAGGTCCTTGGCCGTCGCCTTGAGCTCCTTCTCGAGCGCGTTGATCCGGTTCAGCATCTTGGCCGTCTCCGAAGAGTCGTGCAGCGCCGCCGCCTCGGCGGCCCTTTCCTTCCTAGTGCCGTAGGCGCCGTCCAGCTCCGCCTTGGCCAGTGTCGCCTCTATCTTTAGCTCCGTTACCATGCCGGTCATCTCCGCTAGTTCCTCATTCTTTGCATCGAGCTCCTTCTGCTTGTCCTCGATCTCCTTCTGTTTGGCATCGATTTCGGCCTGCTTGTCCTGAGCGGCCTTCTCCGCGGCTTCCTTATCATCGTTAGCCTGCTGAAGCTGGGCAGTGATGGCCTCGATGTTGGCCTCAGCCACAGCTAATTGAGACTGAACGTCTCTTGAGCTGGCTTCGAAAGCCGCGATCTTCTGGTTGCGTTCCCTGAGCGCCGCCTGCGCCTCGTCGATCAGGGCCGCCTCCTCAGAGCGGCTCTTTTGCATGTTGTTCATATCCTCAATAGCTTGTGATAACTCTGAGCGGACAAGATCGGCCTCTCTCTCCGCCTTTTCGAGCATCTGCTGGGTTTGCTCGAGCTCCTCGATCTTATCCCTCATAGCTTGGTCTTTCTCGGAGTCAGACCTGCTGTTCAGCTCGCGCTGTTGCTTAATCTGGCGCTTCAAGACCGCCTTTTGCTCACGCAAACTGGTCGCCTGTGCATAGAGCCACTGAACCTTGGTCGAGAAGGCAGGAAGTGAGTACTGTTCGTCCAAATCAAATTCGCCTTCGGACATGTCTTCCTCGTCGACCTCCAAGCCCTTCTCCATACGGGCCTTCCGCCGGTCCTGTTTTTGTTTCCGGATATCAGCATACCCTGATTGGATAATCTCCCATAGGCCTATGAGTACTGTTTCGGATTGCTCTGTTTTCTGTTTCTCCGCGGAGCTAGAGTTAGAAATATCCGCCGCCCGTTGGAGCTCATATTCAACGGCCTGAAGTGATTCTTGCATGTATGCGACCTGCTGGTCAGCGTCCGCGGCCGAGTCAGGTGCAGATGGATGGCTAGAGTTCACACCGAGGAGCACATTCTGAACTTGAAGGTTCAGCGCATGAAGCCTCTCTGTCACATCCGGACCACCACGGAAGCTCTCCTTGACCGCATGCAACCCATTCTCTAGATAATCCAAATGGCTGCCGATCATGTCGCCTGGTTCGAGCTGGCCAGATGGCGGTGCCTTGTAGTTGTTGTTCCTCGCCGGATCAGCGCTCACTATCTGCTCCCGCAATAGATTATTTAACCTTTCCAGCTTCGTCTCCGTGTCTGTAATAAGTTTGTAATGATTCGATCTTTCGCCCCTTAAACTATCAAGCTCCGTGCTGAGCGACTCCAGCTGGTCACGGAGCTGGTCGTTCTCTTGGCGCAGCTTGTCATTTTCTGCCGTGAGCTGCTTACTTGCCTCTCGGCTTGGTGATTTCAGAGGGATCTCAAGAGGGGTCGTTCGTGGCGCTGCGACCCCGTACGGATCCAGTTGATCAAAAGACTGATAGAGACTTCCCTGATCCCATACGAAGAAGTCACCAGGGTGCTCCAGGCTGTTCCGGCCGTTGGACGTCGAAAACATACTCTCGGGACTGGCGGGTACGCCGTTGACAAGAGGCGTCTTGGGCACTGGTGTGCTCGGTTTCTTTGACTTCTTGTATGCCAACTGCAATATGCCTGCTGTATGTTCTAGCAGCTTTCTCTGAGGCTCCATTGCGCGCTTCTCCAGGGACCGTAACTCGGAGGCCAAGTCGTCGCATTTCTTCTGTATTGCTTCGCGCTCGGCCTCGGCTTCCCGTGCGGCATCGCTGTCGGCGCGCGTTCGGTTACCCAAAAGACTCCTACGTACGCCGTCGGGTCTCCCTGCCGAGTACAGCTTGGACATCGATACAGCAGCATCGCGGTATTTGGATTGGATGGCGAGACTTGACCGGGTCTGCTCGATGCGTAGATTTAAAGCCTGGCATCGTTTCTTCAAAGCGTCCACCTCTTCCTGCGACAGGATCTGGAACTCCTTGCTGTCTAGTAAGGCGGTTTCGGTGAGGAGATGTACTTGAACGGGGTCTTTCAGATCAAGGAAAGAACTCTGAGGCCGCCCCGGATTCATCTGCGAGCGTGGTCAGTACCTTGACTATTGGTAGAATATGAGGGGCAAAAGCAGTGCGCTTACCGAGGCCAGCCGGGCGTTTTCCTGTCCGAAGCTATTGGAGCTGCTGCGGCTGAAAGGATCCCTCATCGCTGGCTCATTCGGCACAGGCGAGGGACGTAAGGCCTGCGGCATCCCGGCATCGAAGCTGTCCTGGCTCCGGTGGGCGTACCCGTTCATGTTGGGCTATTCGGAGCAACTGGTCTCTGAATATCACAGCATTCTAAACCAAGAAGGATCCAACCAACGCCCTCTCGATGCCTATGTAACAGTCCGGAAGTAATATTGAACAGCCGTCGCGCAAGCGCATATGTTCTACTCCAAATCACTTGGTGCGGAGGACCTATCCAAAAAGTGGAACGAAGGATTAGAAGTCGGTAAGTCGATCAATAATAGATGTTTCGAATCGAAAGCGCGACACGTCCGACGAAACTTCGACACGAGCGAAACGAATAAGAGGCGAACCGAAAACCAATTACGTAGTATACCAATGACATGTACGTTAGGTAGTCAAACGGAGAAAAGAGGATAAGAGGGGATATGCGTTGTCGATGAAGGAAAACCTGAAAAGCCGCGGGCTGGGATCTGAATGGCCCGAAAAAAGGAGATTTGCGATATAAGAGGACGGGAAGGCCGCGATGGAAATAGCGGGAGTGGGCGACGTTAGTTGAAGAGCAGGGGCCCTGCACTATGTACCCGAGAGCGGCTTCGTTCCTGAAAAGACACACCAGAGGCCTTACCAGGTACCTACCGCCAATCCAACCAATAGCAGCCAGCAGGTTCCCGACTCGCGCCCGGGGTTGAACAGGGTTTAAGCCATTCAAAGCCCAGCCTTCCTAGCCGCTTTGGGGGAATGCCATTTACTATGTAAAGTTTCATAAAGCCAATTGAAGATTGACAAAGCTCAGCCCTGGGAAGTTCTCCGCCCGCACTTTGCTTTCTTGCATGGCGTCAAGTCGATGTAACCTGTAATTAACCTGCGTTGCTGTCCTCGCATCAAATGCCCTTAAAATAACTTACATCAGCCCTTTTCGTACCTTGCAGTGATGTGATATATCATGTGCCTGGTTGCGTACGGCGTAGTGCTTCCCCATGTTCCGCTCGATATCTTTCAGGCTAAGACTCGTCAGTGCCCCCGTTCACCTGATCTGTTACTATTGTAAGCACCCGAGTTTATTATTATCTCACCATGTCACAGTCTCGCCACGAACGCATCATTATTTTTAATTTGAGACGACGCCTTACTCTTAACCCGTCAGAATGCCACTTATTAATTACTATGGCGTGCAGATGTACCACGCCCGCTCTGCAGGACGTACAGATTGAGGAAGTTACTACACCAGTAGCGATTGGGCGTCCCTTTATTTCATATATGTGCCGAATGCAGGTTGCTGTCCGAGCAAAAGATCAATGTAATGATAGAGGCTCTAGATCGTTCATGGTTTATTATTGAAGTTTTGGCAGTACTGCTGCGGTTCTATTCTGCAATACCGAAGTCTCCGGGTGTTGTCAGCTGCGGTGCGCTGCATGCCTCCGCACGTAAGGAGAATGTTCCTTGTGGCTGAGCATGGTCGCCCCGTCCTACTCTCTCCTGACTTGATGATCGGCCTATTTTAGTCCTCAGGCCAATCAGCCACAATTGCCAGTGCATATTGCTGCTAAATCTATATTTCCCTGTATCTTTGGTGTCGCTGTCGGCCCGTCAAGTCACGATCCTGCCGTACAGCGTTACATTGCCAGACATAAGAGGCAAGGAGAAGGAACATGTAGCTCCTAGACTCCACGGAACGCCTTGTACCCGAGTATGCCCAATTGTAAGACCGACAGGTTTTGCATTTCTGGTTGTTATTCTTCTCCACGGCTCAACCGGTTACCCGTTCAGATTGCTCCCCGGAACTGATCTAGAATCTGTTGCCCCATCGTCCTGCGCCTTGCTCCTTCGTCCTCTGTCTGACTCTGCACTCCGCTCGCCGTAGTCGCCGACGCGCTCTCTCCCTCAAGTCGTCTCCTCAGGCCCTCAAACTCCTCACTCCTCCTTGGTGTTCTCACGCCGACAATCCAGCCGGGGATGCGCCACCGCGTCAGGGACCGAGGCAGGACTTCCATTCTCCACGCATAGCCTACCACCCAGCCGGTCAGCGCCCCCAGCAAGGATCCTGGCCATTGGGAGAGCGCGAGTTGAATGGCGAGCAGATATCTGTAGGATTTGTCCGAGAACGTGAAGCCCTGGAACTGGCCGTCCGACTGGGGGGTCGTGGACGTGGCTATCTTGAACTTGTATAGATGCGGTATCATGGCGTGGTATTGCGCCAGGACCGCGAATATGATGGGCGTCGGTCCGGCGGGCAGGTAGTTGAACAAGCCGAACGTCAGTGGTCGTAGGACTAGCGCCAAGAGAACGGGAGGCAGTACGCTCGTAAAAACCGATGTGACGAGGATGAACGTCTACGGGTATGTCGGCGTTAGTCTACTACTATCGCGTAGATTCGGCGACCCAGCTGCACTCACGGCATATTTCCTCGATCCCCACAGCCTCTCAATCCCCCTCATATTGTACAGCGTCATGGCCGCGAACAGCACCTCCGAGGAGTTCGTGTAGCATAGCTGGTAGATGAGCGCTCGCCATATCTGGTGGAAGCGCCAAATGTGGAGGTCGACTAGGATATAGAAGTAATGCTTTATGTCCAGGAGACTGGCGGCTATCGACAGGCCGACGAGGCCGTATACCATGGTGCGCGTCACCGGCGCATTGGTAAAGGACATGGTGTCGTTTTGTGTCTGGGGACGGCGGGAGCTATGTCATCGGCGCATTGCCCGTTCCGTAAACCACCATATAAGCGGCCACTTGCCGGGGTGCAAATGGAAACAAATAACCGTGCCAACTCGTTTAACTGAAATTTGTGTCCTTCGGGTCAACGAAACATGAGTTGATGATGTCCGGTGAACGTTAAGAGGATGATGTGATATCCTGTGTTGCCAGCCCTACTGCCAGAGGAGATACAGTAGGTGGGTAAGGGTTTAGGTGGCCCCTTGCTCTATCAAGCATGATTTGTTAGGCGAGAGCAGCGTAATAACAGCCACATGCATGTGATTAGATGCTATCTCACTTAGTCCATGATGTTATTCGTCTCAATTTCGTTATGGGGTACTTTATAAACGGAAATTTATTGCTTTCCGAGATGGAAATCGCTCCTTTCTAATTTATATCGTTTAATAACACAATATCGCTTTCTTTAGGGATCTACGTCTTGACGGGTGGTGGTCTCAGCTTTCAACTCGCATTATAATTGGCTATACTTTGAGCTGTGCCATCATTCAGCTGTACCTTCCGAGGCTTCGCCTCTCTGTCTTCGTGTGCACCGTCGTCAGCTCGTTACCAGGAATTAATACGAGTAATTACCTCAGAGGTCTAACCACACTCGTTCATAAATCGTTTGCTTCATTCTTTACAGTTAAACTGCCTGCGGCTACACCGGTCTTTCGACATACTAGCCCATCCCATATCCTTCTTTACCTCACGAACAACCATGTCCGACCTCTACCTCTCCCACATCAGGAACTGGTTCTTGCGATCGCCGCCAGCAGAATGGTTGATTAAGGGTGTCCGAGAGCTACTGATAGGCACCTTGCGACAGGGCCCCATCCCCCAACATGTCGCCTTCGAAATGGACGGAAACAGGCGCTTTGCGAAGAATCATAAAATCGAAACTATTGAAGGCCATAATCTGGGCTTTGAGGCGCTAGCTAGAGTACGAACCTGGACATACCACGCCTCTTTTAAGTTACTCAGCTGATATGTACGACGATAGGTTCTCGAAATATGTTACAAGTCGGGAGTCAAAGTCGTCACCGTCTACGCCTTCAGCATCGAGAACTTCAACCGGCCGAAACACGAAGTCAGGGGGCTGATGGCAATGGCCAAGGTCAAACTGGAACAGCTCGTCCAGCATGGCGAGCTACTCGATCGTTACGGCGCTAAGATTAGAGTCCTGGGAGAAAGGGACTTGATCCCAGAAGATGTTCTGCCGCACGTAGACCGGGCCATCGAGATGACGAAACATAACAACGAGTGAGGAACCTCGACGGCTTGACTTTATGAAAGCCCGTTACTAACAGTGTTTTAGTGCTGTACTCAACATCTGCTTCCCGTACACGTCGAGGGCGGAAATGACCAGCGCCATCAAGGCCACGGTAGAAGAGTACACAACGCCGGCGCGCTCGTCGAACGGGCCATTCTCGCCTACTAGGATTTCACAGAAGATACGGTCCAGCCAGCTAAAGCAGAACAACTCGGCTTCACCGACGCGCGAATCATCGCCCGATCGCGCCGCCAAGTCCGACGCGGACGAGTCCATGTCCTCGACTACCGCACTGGATCCGGACTCCCCGCCATTGCAGTCTACGATGCCCGTTCCGAAGTATCCGAACCCGGAGACCATCACGGCCGAGACCATCAACAACCACACGTATACGCGAGACGACCCACCGCTGGACATCTTCATCCGCACAAGCGGCGTGACGAGACTGAGTGACTTCATGCTGTGGCAGTGCCACGAGGATACGCATATCTTTTTCTTGAGCTGCTACTGGCCCGAGTTCGACCTATGGAACTTCGTCCCTGTTCTCTTAGAGTGGCAATGGCGCCAAAAGAAGAAGGTGGAGCGGGATGGGAATCAACACAGGGCGCTCAAAGAGCGCATAGACTAGGGGAAGATATATACATTTTGGACGTCGAACGGCTAATATCGCACCCGTTGTGCGACACCGAACTCCTCTTGGAGCGGAGCTGCGACTATTCTTTTTTATCGGGCGTTTCGGTATAACATCTGGGTAATTAGAAGCGATAGATTCTATAGTAATTAAAGGCTTCACGCTACAGAGAACGGCGGGACCATGATTATCGTGTTGTTTGTATTTGTACGTTGGCAGTTTTTGATGATGCATCTCTGTACGCTATGACGTAAAGGAGGCAGAATATCAGACGGATGTCTCCATATTGAAGGATAGAGGTACCCCTACTATTCGTAATGACATGTAAAGCAGGATTACTAGAAAGTCACGGATTAAATGGTTCCTTAGACTGAAAATCCGGCAATAAACCAATAATTACGACTTCATATTGGCTTGGCGGTGGACGAGGCACCTGATCTGCCAAGAGACGAAATGATAGTCATGCCTCGTGCGACGATAAGACGGAAGCGCAAACCTACTACGTACTGTGGATGTCCTTGTTCAGAAAGCCATGCATGGGATGGCAGGAACATGATGGCATTGTTAAACGTACATACATCCATACATAGAGGCGCGTAAGTATACGCAGACAGGGCGCATTACGTGTGCCCTGCCGAGGATGGCTTCGCTTGCTGCGCCCCCCATGCGTAGGTGCAACAATATTGATGAATCCAAACAAACATGCGACTGAATTGTAGGTGATCTCTTATCTTATCAGTGTCGCTCCCCTCTCAATTCTACATACGCGATGCGCATCCCCGTTTTCGGTACAGGTCTTCCCCTAGCCTCAACTCTGCGCATGCTAGACTAAAAGCCACTGAGGGAGACAGGGGAAAGTAAACCAGAACCCACCAACCAACTGATGGAAAGCCAGGGCCGGAACAAGAAGCACAGAAGCTCGGGAGTGTGGGCTCAAGTCAACCGGATCTTATCCTAATCCTACATATCATATCATCGTATCCTACCTATCCTTATCCTTATCCAGATCAAGTCGTGCAGCCAGTGCAGTCAGTTTACCTTCCACCACCACTCACGCACATTATCCCCAATGTAGCTCTTTTCGGAATTGTTGCGCTTCCTCCTCTCGACAAGACGTCTTTTTCGCAACATTCTCGTCTTAAGTTGCCACCTCTAAATATACCCTCTTATCTCGTATGACAAAATGACCTTACATTGCTTTTAACCCTGGTTTTGTCAACAGCGTTAGAGTCCCGCCAGAAAGTCTTTTCCTATCTCACAGGCTCATCATCATCCGCTTCCAGTTCCCAGCTACGACCATTTACAACCCTCCCTTTTTGACCCGTTCCCAAAGATAGTTCCCTCGGTCATAATATTAGATTTAGCAGCATGAAGACCGCTAAACCTCCTCAAGCCGATGCTGGACCTTCGTCCAGCCGCCGAGCTCAGCCAGTTCGTCAGACTCGCACCAATCCACCCCGAACCAACTCCGGCTTGAGTCGCACCTTGAGCGGCAGAGAGTTGGTTGGAGGTAACCACGGTCATGAACAACCTATCGACATATTCCCCGCCATTACGCACTTCACAGACGCTATTACTGCCCTCCCCAAAGACCTTGTCCGACACTTCACTCTCCTGAAAGAGGTCGACGCCAAGATCTTCGCTCCCGAAGAGACGCTCTTCCAACTCGTCGATGCCGCCCTTTCCTCGAACCTTCCCGAGCCTCGACATGCCAATGACACATCAAGCAGTGTCGCGCCCGTGTCGACCCCCACGAGCGCCCAGAATAGCGCCAACGGAGCGGCCGTAAATGGCGGCCATCCTCCGGGCTCCTCGACCGACGAGAACTATCACGCGACCGTGTTCGATCCAAGCAATATCCCGCGGCGACACTTGTTCCGTCAGACCGCCTGGAAAATACAGGAGATGCTGGTGTCTCTCGAAGAGAAGAACCATGTAATAACGACTGCGAACGACGCGCTCTCGAAGCAGCTGGGTCGCATCAATGACGTGTGGCCTCACCTCGAAGCCGAGTTCAGCGAGGAGGCGAGATGGGGCAGCACGACGCATTGGGCTTACCCGGAGAACAGAATAAACCGCGCCAACCAGGCGGAACGTTCGCGTCGAGATGGAGCAGCTACGATTACCGCTGCCGCCCAACAGCTTGCAGAAGAGGCCGCAGCTAGAAGCGACGCCAGAAAGCAAGCTGTTCTTGCTAAGAAGGGCCTTAAGACTCAACATCATGATTCAGACGCAGATGATCACGACAATAAGCAAAAGGCCGAGACCGCAAAGAGGGCGCAGGGCGGCAACAGTAAGTCACGGAAGGGCGCCGAAGCGGCTGCGCCTGTCGGTTTGGGCATCACGGGGGGCACTCCGGTCAACGGAAACCCTCCTTCGAAGAGGCGAAAGGTTGAAAGCAACAAGGCGCCCAACGGCGGGCAGCCAATGGAACGCGCTATGAGTTCCGTATTCGGCAACAACACGACCAAGGCCAAAACCTCAAGCCCAAGAGCTACACCTGCACCCCCATCGGAACCGGCTAAGAAACGGAAAGCTTTACCCACCTCTACTAACACTTCTAAGAAGAGGTCAGTCACTATATCTCGCGTCGCCGTGTCAATTGGACAGTTGCTGATTATTTCCTAGCAAAACTGCCGCCGCCGCATTATCGCCTAACATAGCGTCCTCGCCGGTCCAGCCGTCACTCGCCGACCCTAAGAACGTTGGTCGCAACTCTCCTATACCTCCAGCGGTTGCAGCGCGTCCATCATCCGCCAGGGCCAGGGGGAACTCAATACACTCCACAGCGGAACAGGCGCGGCAGCGGCCCACATCATCTGCGTCGAATAGGCCAAACGGTACTACGACAGCCCCTCCAGATTTAGCAGTTACACAAAACGGGACCAAACCTGCTGATAACAAGCCTACAAAAGAGCCGGCCCCACCCATTAAGACGGATCCTGTTCGAGAGGAAGCGGTGCCCCCTATTCCCCGGGCTAACAGTGCGGGCGGGAGCAGCAAGAAGGAAAGCACAGCAAAGGCAGAAGATGCGGAACCGCAAAGCGGAGAGACCCCGAAACTGCCTGCACCAATCGCGACGAGTGTCGTCACAACTAAGAGTGGACGAGCGAGCAAGCCATCGACGCCGGCACTGGGAACATTTCCCGAGGCGGGACCGCGGTCGAGGAACTCGCGCACTACATCCACTACTGCTAAGAGGAGTCATAAGAAGGGTGCATCTCAGCAGGCGGTTCTCGCCGCACAGGCTGCGGACGAAGACGCCAACAGCCCCCAGGACGACGATGATGGCGAGATCGACGCGAATGAGCCGCGGTACTGCTACTGCAATGGTGTGAGCTATGGCGCCATGATCGCCTGCGACTCGACCACATGCACGATAGAGTGGTTCCACCTCGACTGCGTGGGTCTGAAGGACGCCCCAGAAGAAAACAGTGAGTCGAGTATCCCTCAGTGAGATGACTGATATCGTTGGCGACGAGGCGCGGCTGACGTGAATCCTAGCGAAATGGTATTGTGACAACTGTAAGGACCGCATCAATAAATCCGGCAAGAAGGGTAATGGCCGGTAACACATGACATTTCGAATATACCCCGGCGTAACGCGACGGGAGGGGATGTTGGTTCGATACTGGGTTTATCGCAGGAACGGAGTTCGAGGAGTCCACGACGAGTAATAAAGAACATCATATCACCGATTCAAGAGGCGTTTGGGGAACGCGACTGGAGGAGGAACTATTTTATTTTATTTTATAAATGGCGGCATTTGAACCATCAGAGGCCTGCTAACACATCCGGTTTTTCTTCTTGGCCAAAAATTCTTAACCGAACTAACGGGAGCCGGCGCCGGTGGTAACAAGCTCTTCTTTATCCGTGTACATGAAAGGGTAGTTCATGATTTCGCATTCCAACTTCCCGAGCGGAGGCCGCTTTCTGCTAAGTACAGCAATTGGCACCAGTAGCGGCGGCGGGGATGTGGACGGTGACGGCGGTGACGGCGGTGACGGCGTTAACGATGATGAGATGCCTATCTACGTACCTAGCTATCTATAGAATACAAGAGCGTCTATAGTACCTACCTCGGTAGTAGCCGTGACTTGAGACTCTTGGGAGATACGATTATGCACGCGCATCCTCGAGAAGAAGAAGAAAGGGGGTGGTGAGTGGTGTGTCCGATAAAAGAGAACACTACGTACATACGAATCTCTGCTGGGTTGTACAATAACTATACATGCAACGAATGGTCTAAGGCACTTCATCCGCCTCTCTGTTATAAAGATGCCTGTCTTGTAGACAGACCGTTCACATCGGAAGGCTTTCCGGGGGGAGAAGTGTGAGAAGGGCGGGAACGGGGGGAAGGGCGTATAAAGCTGGGCAGCCAACCACCGCCTTGTCATCGATCCCGTCTAGACCGCTGGAGATGTGCCGGTGAGTTATTAGCTAGTGAATCAGTAGAAGAGTCCCCCTAAGCCTAGAGCTAGGGCTAGTAGGTAGGTTATGACCAAAGTAGCAAAGTACGTCGTTGAGATGGGAGCGGGTGATCAACGCCGGGCAGGTAGCTTATTGGTTGGAGAGTCGGGAACAGCACTACGGAGTATATGGTTAGATGACTAAGGTGAGAGTGGAAGCTCGTGGCATGGAGGTGCACAGCGTCCCACCCTTACCTACTATTCTGTGTACTCGGTAGTATAGCAACTGCGTTTCTTTCCTCCAGTCTGCACTGTCTTCAAAAAATACCTACCGTTTTAAAAACTTCGTCGCTTTTGAGAGGCCAGCTGGCCGTCAAGGCCATACCGCCCTCGACCTTACATACGGTATCTCCCCCCAACCGCGACAAAACCTCACAAGAAGTGGTAGCCACGGTCTCTGATCCGGGGATCCGTGCTCCTAAAAGAGCACCTAAAATAACCGATCAAATTATAGTATATGCGTCCAATGTTTTATGGGGCATGTTTCATTTTATTTTATTTTATTTGAGTTAGCGTTTTTGCAGCTCCTGTTACTGTGAGGTTTTGTCGCAGCAGGGGAGATACAGACGCCAACCTCCCGGGTTGGGTCTATGGTCCACAAAAGCGTTCTGAGCCGCAAAGCGTGGTAACAGGGCCGGGGTCGGCGTGCTGGTTGCTACGGCGCGGACTACCACCAATCGCGATTGAGCGCGCGCCTTTCTCCGCCAAAACTACGAAATACTGCGGTCAACTTTTTTGTTACTCGCTGCATTATTACTAATTAGTGACGCCGTGGCTGCGGCGGTGGTGTGCTGTGGTATTGCTGGGCTGCCTGGGCGAAATGCTACAGCTGGGCGCAGGCGTGTGCATAGGGCGGTAACGGCTTGGCGGAAGGCTCTAGTGATTTTCCAACAGCTGACTGATTTGACCGACTGCCTGGCGATGATGATGGGCTTGAGGAGCGGAAGCAAGCAGGCAAACGTTGTCGGAAGAAAACCTAATCGACCGCCTCGGAAGGACATTTGACAACATGATGATATAATCATTGCGTAGTCACATTACTCACCTACCTACATAGACTTACAACCTGGCGGGGTATCACAAAGTGCCACGTTTCTTCTTGTAGGCCGGAATCCGGATACTCTGGAAGCTCGGATAATAATAATACAGGGGAGAGGAGAGAGTGTGTAGTTGTTGTAATACGAGGTCATGTACATATGCCAGCTGGCCATGTGTTAGGTAGTATTTTCCATATTATACGAAATGGATCAACATCCATCAATGCCTCCGGATTTACAGGCTCAGCTGCACGTGCTGCTACTGCAAACACCCCCTAGCCTTGCGATGTCGCAGCGTCCCCGTCCGCTGGATCTGATGACTAAGAGATATACACATGTAGGCCCCTTTTCACTGTTTTGGTTCCCCCTCCGCCTCCAAGAGTCTTTAGAAGCGCGAAGTAACTGGAGAGGCGAAGAGCCTTGGCCCGAAAGAGATGATGTTATTACCAATGGGAGTCTTGGGACTCATGTCATGCGGCTCTCAGATTTCGTCGTCTAGCTACATTCAGCTACGTTGTGTATGCAGGGGTACCAGGGTGGTGGCAGAGAAGAATCCGGGGTAATTTCAATACCAGGTCGGTACAGTACAGAGCCATAACTGAATCAGCGTATCGATAACTATAGAGGTACTGTGTCTGGGTCGCAACTTGCATGTACATCTACACCGTCGCCAGTTCAACCACACCCATCTTCCAGGGACAGAGATGTCATTATTACCTTTTCCGGGCGACAAGCTACGAAATTGGCCACTCAAGAGCCAGATATTTCTAGACCCCTCTCGCAGCATTGAAAAAGTCCGAAGTAGTTTAAAGCCAAACCTTATTCTAAAGTTGTACTTTACATCAAAAGGATTCGCCCGATCGCCCGATCGCTGCCGCCCCGGAGCGAACAACTCAACGTTGGAAATGAATATGACGATTTGATGTTTCCCGTCGCAGCAGGCCAGGACGGTCTCATATTTCCATTACCCAATATTTTGATCAAGCGGATCCGAGCCCAAGCTTTTCTCACGTTAGCTACCGGGCGGGAATCATCCTATTACCGTCTCATTTTATTTCAGGGTGGTGGCCAGGTGACAAGGAGGAGTCCATTCTTTCGTTTTCATTACCCAATCTCTGAGCAATAGAAACCAACCAAACCCGCTCAGAACCTGCCGTAGAGGCGACATCGTCCTACCGGTCTTTTCACCAACGATATTAACGAAATAGCGAGAAAAATAGAGAAATAAGGGGAGGGAAAAAGAAAGAAAAAAGAAAACGAAGCGGCCTTTTCGTCAAGTTGCATCTTCCTCAACTAACCATATTCCTAATTTACCTACCATCCTACGTAGTAGATAGCTCTACTAGTTTGACCGCTTCGCCTCCGGCGCCATTCCCATACACACGCACCTACATACATACATCCGTGCTGCACTTTGAAGCTGCTCGTCCACTCGTGTCTCCGCTAAACCTTGGTATTGGAGAAGAAGCTATACCCCAGTCTACCCAAGAGACAAACAAGTTGGACATCACACTCTTCCCCAAAGCCCTACTCGATCGAAACTAGAGACGCTCGTCAACTTCCCCGACGTGTTGCAGTGTCTAGTAAGCAGCCTGCATACTTGTTTCGTCCCGTTACCATCGCCTCTTCTCTTCCCCGCATTGCGCCAACGCAAGTTGTTACCTAAACTTTCGTTGCTTTGACTAATAGTTAGCCCATCCGGGTCACCTGTTACCACCTCGCCAGTAGAAATTTTGTCGACATCCGGACCAAAGTTGTGCAAAACCGGTGAGGGACACAGGAAAGCCGCTATTGGATTCGGAGATTTGCGTCGGCGTCTACGTCTTGTTGCCCCATCGCTTGCGCATCGTCTTCCCTTCCAGACCTTCTCATTTAGAATACCATGGAGCTCGGCACCGGATCCCAAACCCCGGGGTCCAGAGACTTACTAAAGGGCCGTCCAGGTCCCACTGGGAAGATGGACGGAAGACAGTCCAGCCAAATCTTAGGCGTGCATTCACCTGACAACTCCTCCCGCTCATCCTTCTCTTCTGTGCGCGAGAACGACTCAGACCTGGCCCAGGCATTTACCAGTACGAAGGTGTCCTCATACGCGAGACACTCGGAGGAAGCTGTCGAGGACCAGCCGTCGCCACCTACAGAAATGAGCACGACAGTCACGCAATTTCTACCGCCTGTCACCCAGCCTCAGAGCAGGTTGCACGGGTGTTGGCTCCCGGCCGTCGCTGCCGATGGCTTCAAGGGCTGGAAGCAGATCGATGTGAAGGGCAAGATAGCGAGCAAGAGCTACGGGGATTTGCAAGCTTTGAGAGTCGTCTGGTCGCCCCCGGCTACTCGTCCTTCTCGGCCTAAGGATTCTGGACGCGCAGCGCCGGGTCAAGCACCCATCGAGAGGCTGCCGCTGGAGCTTTTAGGTGAGTTTGACGGCCCCCATTGCTGAGGATTGGAGCAGCGCTGACATCAAGAATCAGACCCCATTATTGATCTCCTTGTCCTTGACGTCCCTCCGAATGGACTCTCAGCTCGGAATGTTGATCTGATGTCGTTGCTGCTAACATCGAAGACACTGCATACGGCGACTCTAAATGCGCTGTATAGGAACATCACCATTCCCCACTCGCGGATATTCAGGAAGTTCTTGACTCACGTCTTGGCAAACAAAGAATTAGGAACCATCGTACGGCGGATCGACTTCAGTCATTTCAATCCGATGACGCTCTTCTCGACCGCTAGCGAGCGAGCTACTACGCGTAACTTGACGCCCGAGTCCTTATTGCAGTGCTTGGAATTGACGCCTTACCTCCGCGAGTTCCTAGCGCAGGAGTACATCGATGACGAAATGAACGTGGACGTGCTACGGAAGCTATTCTTCGGGCTCGAGAGACTCGAAGCCATCGACTTCTGCGGCTGCTCCTCGACTAAGTTCAGGGAGTCCTTCGAGGCAGTCATTAAAATGGACTGGCCCGACAGGTTATCGCTGTCCCGCGTCTCTTTGCACCGATGCATCACGCTGCCCGCATCCCTGTTCCAGATGCTGCTGCCGCGGTTGGAAAATCTGACGCATCTGGATGTGGCGGGCACCCGTATCACGGATGAGGCTCTGCAGTCGATACCCCACACGGCCCGCATCACGCATCTGAACTTATCTAAGTGCAAGCTGTTGTCTGCCGATGTTGTCATCGATTTCCTCGCCAACCACCCTGCGGTCAAGTCTTTGGTCTATCTTAACCTTGCCGAGGACGCGAGGAGCCATCAGCTCTTCGACGAAGCCGATGTGTCCCGACTCTTGCCCATTCTGCCCCCCACCCTGCGCTCACTCAGCCTGACAGGGAGTGTGATGGATTCGTCGCACATCGATCTGCTGCGGCCTCTTACAAAGCACTTGGAGGAACTCGCGCTGGGCCGACGCCTGAAGATCCGCGACATCCACCGGCTCTTCGTTCCCGACGAGCCGGACACGGACGCCATGGACACGGACGAGAACGCTGTCGAGAGCTGGGTGCCGCACACGCTCAAGTACCTCGACCTCTCGGACTACACGGCGGCGGAGCTGCAGCTGAGCGAGCTGTTTAGCTCGACGTGCTCCATCACGAGCTGGCACTCGGCGCCGCTCGAGGTGCTCGAGGTTCCCGACACCCTGTACGGCCTGCTCTCAAAGTCGCGCACCGTCCAACAGTCGGGCTGGAGTGTCACTGAGTTCGGCAGCCGCGCCTGGCTCGTCCGCCAGCCCCGCGACGGGCCCCGCGACTCCGGGCTCCGCGGCTGGAAGATGGGCGCCAGCTTCTGGGGTATGCGCAAGGTCCCGGTCGCCGTCGCCGAGGTCGGCGGCATGTATGGGAGCTACATGTTTAAGCGAAAGTTGTGATTTTCGTCGCCTGTCTTGGAGACCGCATTTTCGCTTGCCTTATCTCCCCACTTCACTGATTTAGATACCCTGTGCCGATTGTGTGCTGGACATTCGAGCATCGGCATTGTATTCGGGCGTTTCACACGGGAAAAGAAACCAAGCATTATTGGCCTAAAAACCGGGAACCTTGGATTATTTTTCATCGGAACAAGCAGGGAGTCGAGCATTGTTTGATTAGCCGGTTGGAATGTTGGCTGAACGTTAAGGATAGGGGAATCTTTTGGGAAGTTTAGGGCTTGCTTAGGTCTGGTAAGGTTTGCCAAGTCATTAGCGGGAAGCAAAAAGCGAAAAAGGGTTCGGCAAGTGTACTTGCCTATAGATGCCTTTAATCAATTTTGTTCGATGCTAGCTACCGTAATTCTAATAGATACTAAGCTTGGCTTCGCGTAATGTTTGTTGTGGAAGAGTTATATCATTTACAGATTAGTTTCTCAACCTGTTCAACAAATTACTCTTTATGGCAGCTGTTAACTCTCTGACAATATGGTACAACACCTCATAACACTTTTTACTTCTATTTGAAAACCATAACGACCTATGCTAAAAATAATAATGTAAGTTGATAATCAAATAATCTACATATAGGTTAGTTACTTCCCGAAGTCCGCATATCTTTGCGATTTACTTTAAATAAATTCAGTATAGATACATTAAAAGCCGTTAAAATGTTGCAGCAACACGTTATAAGGAGAGAAAATACTACGGGGGAACGTAGCTCCTTATACACTTCCATCACAGGGCGCCTTTCAGCAACATAAGATCACTTAATATTACCGCGTACAGCAATTGGATCACGAAACCCTTAACATATACTTCGTCGAAAAAACCAAAGCAACTAATTAATACTAGTATCGTATAGGATCTATGCAGAGGTGGCTGAGATACAGGTAGGTGTGTTTATACTGATCGCCGTCACGAACGGCTTTTACAATAAGGGGGCTTAATTGCATTTTTAGCGTACGATGGACCGGATGCAGCTGTCGAGGCATAAGTTGAAGGTTGGGTTGAGAAACTAATCTCTGTAAATAACACTACTCTTGTAGAGTATGGAGTGTTTAGTACAATAACATCTACCCAGATGTAAGGCAGGCGCTTACAGGGGTTCAGATAGTCGGATGAATCGAGGATTTAGTGATTATAAGCTGTTTCTATAATAGCCTGCAAGACAGGACAGTAATTCCTTACCGCCACTGCTGTTCCTTTAAGCGGTGGTTGGAAGAAGACGAGGCAATTTTCTGTAGGTAGGTAAAGATAGGGATTCTCACGGAGTGAACTTGAGCTATCAACCTACTCACCTGCTTATTTAGCTGCGGTGGTCACATAAGATGTCAGGGGCTGTCGCCGCTTAGGGGAAACAGTTTAGGTCCTTGGTATTGAGGAGTTAACGGGGCTATCAATAAATAAAAGTCTTTGCGCTTATAAATTGATTCAGGCTGTTGAAGCTGTCAATATATTAAATCCATCATGCTTAATACTGCCCGAAAGCTAATAACTGCTTACGTTGGCTGACAGAAGCCAACACGAAGGGCGGTTTCAAGCCTCCTGGAAAGACCTTGACACTTCTGTCCATTGCGATGGGAGCAGCCACCTATTAGGTTCTTCATTTCCTTATGTAACATTACCTTGGGCTTCCGTCTTAAACCCCCGCTATACAAGTGAATCTCCCTACTGCAGTCCTCTACTTCGCTATGTTGGGGCTACTCTCCCGTTACCTAGCACCAAGCTTTGCTTTAAGGATATGGACCTCTTTTGATATAGGTGAAGGTTGAGAAGATATCCACGACTCTCCCAGAACGGCCATATGCATCGAGAGCTCTGGACACCGAGGCACGAGTGGTGCCTAATGCAACTCGATCCCGCTCATTCTTACAGCCTCGAGTCTTCTATCCCCCCATGGAAAACAGTGTTGCTGAGGGTTAAACACCTAAGGTACTGTGTTGGACATAATGGAAAAAATCGAACCAAAGTGTACGTATTTTCGGCACAAGCAGGATTTGGAATTGAGAACAAGGGGTCTTGAGCGGTCGAATACCGGGAACCCTCTCACCCAATACTACCATGAGAGCAGTAGGGAATCTCGGCTGCTGTTGGGATCCTAGCAGGTGGCGAGGAGCTGCCGAGCAATATCTTTATTAGGTAACTAAATTCGAAAGCTACGGGTATATATAAAACGATAGAGGCCCGATAATCAAAGGAAGGCAGGATTCAGGATATGCCCGATTTCTACCATACACTTCATTCCAGCTGCCAGCAACACAGTATTCACTCTCTTTCCCCTCTGCTTCCCTCAAGTCACCGCGTTCCCTACCAGCTGCCCCTCCTTCAAAGCGCCGTTCGGAAAAGGCTTCTCCACGTTTGGCAAACGAACGTGACTACGCATCAGTGCATTTCTTGAACCAGCGTGTCCGAGCACACTATGTCCGGTGGGACTGATAACCGCATCGCAGCGAGAAAGACGTTCTGAGATAAGATTCGGAAGGAAGTTCAACTTCCCGAGGTTGAGATACAGTATCTCATTATGAAAGTCAAGATGGTATCCACCTCGCAGTCAGTGTTACTAGAATTGGAACCTCCGTTAAGCGTACACCCGGTGATCAGCTCCCTTATGCTGTTTGCCATTCCAACTAACCGGGTTAGGTCATTGGTGATACTCACGGACAGTACTGCGACCCGCTCCGAAGCCTCGAGCGCTACGGGTTTCCGCCGGAGGCTAATTACCTATTCTTGGGAAACTACGTGGGCCGCGGCCGGCGGTCCGTGGAGACACTATGCCTAATTCTCTTGTACAAAATCAGATATCCGGAGAATATAGTTCTTCTCACAGTTAGGCTGATCGCGAGGAAAGATTGCCTAAGGTGTTGGAAAGTGTAACTTGACATGCTTCAGCCGGGCTCCAGAGAGCAGTGCCTAGGAAGCTCTATATATAGTGGGGGAGCCCCGGAACAATGTTGTTTCGGGGTGCTTCAAGGTTCCAAGGGCTTGATGACTAAGCAAGTTACCCCTATTCTGCTACAGTTCTTCTGCGCGGAAGCCATCAATGCGCCTCGATACGCCGCATCGGCAGCTTCTAGTATGAGTGCAAGAGACGATCCAATGTACAGCTGTGCAAGAGCTTCAACGATCTGTTTAGCCATATGCCGCTGGCGGCTATCATGGGCGAGAGTATTTTGTGTGCACGGCGGGCTAAGCCCAGAATTGAAATCCATAGAGTATCTTCAACAGATTCAGCGACCGATAGGCGCAAGATAATCTCCGGTCTTCTCTGGTACATGTTGTTGACAGTATAAACAGATACCGAATGCTGGGCTGATTTGTGACCTGCTCTGGAGCGGGCCCGACCCAGATATGGCTGGTTGGGCTCAAAACGACCAAAGCGTTTCCAGAGCTTCCGGACCCGATGTTGTCACCCGTTTGGGCAATAAATGATTCGGATCTCGTTGTCCGAGGACACAAAGCGTGAAGGAGGGGTACGAGTTCTTAGCGAACAAACAGCTCGTCACCCTTTGGAGTGCACCAAACCATCAAGGCGAATACGACAACGCGGGCGTGATAATAACAGTAGACGAGTCCCGTTTATGTACAGTTGGGCAGGTCTACTAAGCTGGTGTGTTTTGCATAGTCATTGACGCGTGTTCGCTTTTCTAGAACTGGAACCAGCAGCAAGGGTACGAAGGCTTGGGCGAAGGTAAACGTATTCAACCCATACCCTGTACCAGTCCACACCCGTCCTGGCTACCTCTATCAGGGCTCAGTAGTCTCCGGGGTCAGCGCTTTCCATCCCAAAGATAGATACCCAATTTTCCAAGTACGGGACATGGCGCCTACAGTTATCTCCTGTGTATTCAGTTAAGAGGAGGGTCCTCTACAAGGAGGCCGCTAAGACTTTGAATAAAAAGTCAGACCAGAAGCGGCGGTACATTCAGTCTCAAAGCTTGTAACCAGAGTATGCTCTTTCGATCTCAGGGTTTGACAGCCAATCAAATTGGAAAATTTGATCTAAACACTGATCTGTTAGTACTCCGAACTGGAAACAAAGAGAAGTGCGGTTGGTGACACCAGCAACACTTCGAGTCCCTTTGTCCCATCATTCCAATTACTCACATCAACTCAATCTAGCGATCCCGGAGATTTCTTTCCTAAGACATGTCAAACCACGAGCTTTCATGTCTCAAGCCAATAGCACCTTCATGACACTCGAAGACGAAGACGCCGCCAGTCTCGAATGAGTCTCGCACAATGGCGAGGAAAGGTCAGGTAATGCTCCTACCGATAGTGCCTATATTCCAAGCGATACCATACACAGTATTGGGCCACCGTGAGCATATTCGCAGCTAATCAATTGGCAGAACACACAGAAACTCCCCGACGACATTTTCTGGCATGTGGGCAGGGACTATCTCAAAGACCCTGTAGATATCCTAGCATTGGCCTCAACCTGCCAGGATCTCTGGGCGCTTCTCGAAAATGAGGTTTACATTGCTGATGTCCTGGATGTCAAGAGCCGATTTTACGACTGGGGGTCTGAGAACCGGTGCGAGCCAACTATGAGAGAATACAATGATGACGTGGCCGAGGACGATACCGAGCTTAATAGTGAGGGGTCTGAGATGAACGTTACGGATGCTGAGACAGTTGAGGATGGATTGGCCAGGCAAGATGGAGTGTTAATTGGATGGCAAGGTGCCGCCTCAGAGGCGGACATGCTGTATAATGAGTCAGGGGGGTTAGGGGCCGTTGGGACAACTGGCGCAGTGAACGCGCGATCTGAGGGTGCCCGCTTATTACCTCTGGATCAAGGTCGATTCCCACCAGAATCAAGCCCAGGTTGGATCGAAAAGCTGTATCTGGAACATCCGGAAGGGGCCTTACATCTGCTTGCAGCCAACGGGCCTGTCTCCTGGGCTCGTAAGGCCATCGACGCAGCTAAACGGTTCTGGCCAGAGTACATAAATCTCAAGGGCGTGTTCGGCCAAGCGCCGATACACTACGCGGCGTGGAGAGGCCAGCTCGATATCGTGCGGCTGCTGCTCGAAAGCGGTTGCGCGGTGAGAGCCGCGTCCGAGTACGTGTGTTGGGATCCGCGTCCCTTGCATGAGATAATCAACCACCTTACGCAGCACGTGGCCCCTCATATCCGGCTTAACGCGAGCGAGGACCACGGCTTGTCAGAGCGAGACCGTCCGTTCGTTATTGACGCGCTTGGTTTCGCTATCCTTGGAGACCACGAGGAAGTCGCAAAGCTACTTCTCGAGCATTACGATGAAGAGCTTGTGCGCGGTATGGAAGACGAGAGGCTTGACGACAAGGGACACCCCATCGTGTCACCAATTCATCTGGCGGCTCTGGTGGGCATGTCTTCGATTGTGGAGATACTTATCGGGAAGGGAACAGACCCGAATTCCAGGGAGAGGTGCTTCAACAACTGCTCCCCTTTGCATATGGCAAGTACACGAGGAGGGACTAAGGGGGCAATCAAAGCCCTCCTTGATCATGGTGCCGACTTATCCCAGCTTGACGATCAAGCTCGTACAATCGTACAGTGGGCGGAGGGGTTTGGCGTGGAGGACCTTCCTGGGTGGCTTAGGTCGTTGAATATTCCCAAAACGGTCGTGACAGAACTCCAGCCGCATCATGCATGAATTATGGACTCATGGAAACACATGATAAAGCGTCAAGAAGCCGAGGCTTGTTTTCTTTTCGGCCAAGAAGGACACGCCGTCATGCCGCATTGGGGATATGCATATGTTCAAGTTTATACTTACATGTAGCTACACTCAATCTAGCAAAGGTATACAAGCTGGCTTGCGCCATCACGATGCCGCTTATAACGCACTATCTCTGCATTTTCCGCAAAGGAGCCCTATGCTCAGTATTAGTCAGCCTATAAACATGAGTCACCGGAAGAGTTAGATGACAAATCAGTTCCGTTTTAGTCATGCAGGATCATTATATAGGCCTTAATCATCCATCGCTGAAAAAGCCAAGCTCAAGGTTTTCTCGATACAACCGCCACCAAGGCCCCTAGTCCTCGATCACAATGGCGAGGTGTATCGTCTATGGCACCACAGGCTATACAGGCCGCATGGCAGCCGAGCAGGCAAAGCTCAAAGGTCTGGGCTTTGAGATCGCCGGCCGAAGCAAACATAAAGTTTCCGAGCTAGCCTCGGCCCTCGGGGTTCCGTATCGCATCTTCGACATGGGAGATCCGGACGCCATCGACTCAGCGCTGGAGGGCAGCCGGGTACTTCTCAACTGCGCAGGGCCGTTCTCGCGCACGGCTGAACCACTCATGCGCGCATGCGTCAGGAACCGGGTGCACTATCTCGACACCTCCGCGGAGCTGGACACCTACCTTCTCGCGGAGGAGCTGGACCAGGAGGCGAAGGAGGCGGGTGTTATGCTCCTGCCCGGCTGTGGAGGGAGTGTGGCCATGCTTGGTTGCCTGGTTGCTTACGTTGTTTCTCGCGTCGTGGAGCCCGTGAGCGTCGATGCTGCGCTCCATGTTGCTGGACCTGTGTCCCGGGGCTCCGCGACAAGCGCTCAAGAGAGTGTTACGGGGCATGCTCTTCAACGCGTTAGAGGGCAGTTGGTTCCGGTAGAGACTGGAAGTGCCAGCCGGTTTGATTTCGGTGACGGTAGGGGATCCGTGGAATGTGCGGCAGTCACCCTGCCTGATCTCGTCACCATATTCAAGTCGACGGGAGTACAGGATGTGAAGACATTCGTAAACGCGCCGAATAATGTCCTTTCGACAGACGATAACCCGTCGCGGCCTGATGGTCCCTCGATTCAAGAGAGGGAGGCGAACCCGTACCATGCTTCTGTCCGTGTTACTGGAAAGGATGGTACTGTAAGAAGTGCGGTACTTCATACGGTAAATGGGTATACTTTTACTTCTGTTGCATCTGTGGAAGCTGTGAGGAGGGTATTATCCGGAGAGTTTCTGAAGGGGTTTCTTACACCAGCTGTGGTATTCGGGAATCAGTTCGCGGAGATCGCTGTCAATGGTACGAGGATCGTTGGTATGTAAGTAAAGGGGGTCGTGGGCAATAGACGAAGAGAAGACATTTGATCGGCAAACTCTGCAAATACAAGGCATGCCTTAAGGCAGCTCGCGGGATGGAAGTTATGTTATATTGACGATGACATGACACATTGGAGCAGAAGGAGGAGTGGTTCTAGGCGATTTTTCGCTTAAGCGAGCATATTCCCCCTAACTCGCTCTGAGTAACGCTAGGGCGTCACGCTCGAGTACGACGTCTTCAGAAGGGAAGAGAATTCTTATTGGATCCGCGTAGGTTAGAACAAAGCGTCATCTAAAGTTTCGGGGGAGTCCTAACACGGTTAACAGGAGCTCGAAGCGTGGAATAATTAGACCTTGCAGGTTATTATAGTAGGGTTTTAGTACTTACCAAGTAGCATATGGATTGAAGCGTCCTTATCTCCTCTCTTAGTTCGAAAAGGCAATATGAGCTCTGGAGTGAAATATTTGGCTTCTAGGGTCCACGTTAGAGAAGGGGGTAGTAGGGCGGTAGAGTAGCCGGTAAACAGAAGGAACAGGAAGGGAATATATGGATAGGACGCGGATATCTAGCACTGACCGTCCAAGCTAGGAACGAAATATACGGCATCTATATACAGATCTTTCTTCCAAAATACGCGTCTTAGACAGCTGTAATCGTGTCGCTTGACATTCCGTGGACCATCTCAATATCATGGCCCCTATCCAAGACAGAAATAACACTATATAGGAAGCCATTAGAAGTCGTTTAGGGCGTTTCACCTATACAACGTCCCGGCTTTAATTTTAATATTTAAGACCCCGTTTTTTTTGGGGCAAAATAGTCTGACCTGAAATTTAGTTTTCCTAATATCATAGCCTCGACATAATATATGACACCCTGTATCACTTGCAGTCAACCATTAATACTTTGTTTCATCGGGAAGGGGCCGCTATCGTGTATAATTATTTCATAGCGTTAGGGTCAACCAACTAACCCCGAGCGCTGAGTGTTCATACAAGACTTCGCTCCTTTCTGGTACTGTCCGCGAGACAGGTGAGGCCCAACGACAAGAATAGGCGAGCAAGAGCCTCTCAAATACTGACTAGTAGCTCTAACAGGGGCTAAACAAGCCTGTCATTGGCAAACACAGAAGGCATCAGCCCCTCGGTCTCGTGTTTCTATTTGCTGCTAATGTTGAGAGACAACGGGACCGCCGCCTAACAGTGATTCCACACCTCAAGCCACTATGCCATGGGTCGAAGCAGTCTTGTTTGAGAGCCAACCCGGTCGTGAGAACACGAACTCTGTTGTAACGCTAATGATTTAATAGCAGTTCTAGTCTAAAGCTCATTAGAACTCTCTTAATCTTCGGCTGTATACAAAAGTTTATCGTGGGTTTGGTTTGTTGGTCCCGGCATACTATACAAGGTACCTTACCATTGCATTTGCTTATGGGCAAACACGTATAACTATCCATGATAGATTTTGACTTCAGACGCTGGCTGACTTTCTAATGGTTTCGAAAGTTTCTAGCTGTTTGGTTACCTGGGAAATGTACGTGATAATTAACCACCTCGGTTGCTGGAGGAAGAAAAATTGTAACCCTGTTATTCAATGCGGCAATATACATATCTACCTACGGTCTTTCTATCTTACCATTTCTCGACGCTTAACTTACCCTGCATTACAACGGCATATCCACAACGAACCGGGTTTCTACATCCTCAATTTCCTAGCTATCACTGTTACTTCATTATAATGGCCTCATTCCACTGTCGTTAATTGGTGTTCTATCCGAAATGGACTGGGATCTCCGGGTTTACAGGGCAAGTGCAACACACGGACTAGGCGAGACCACATATCTAGAAGAGGAAAGTGGACGGAGGACATCATACTTACAGCTGAAGCACTAGTGGAACTGGCGTCCCTCTGGCGCACCTCTTTCAGGTTGCTTTACCTTGACGAGGTCACGCGAGAGGTGATCGACCTGCTGAAGACCCAAGCGCCTGGCTCTCTCTTGTGTCTTTGGCTTTCCAGTTATTTCTCGATGTTCACCGTATCCTCCGGAATAAGGCACTCCTACCACTTTGCACAGTTTACGGGCCAGCCAAGGAAGATGCTTAAGAGCCTAAAGGCTGTTGGGCCTGCGCGGTAGAGTATCGCTCTTATCAAAGCAAATATTTTTCGACCTGTCCTCGACGCCCTGCTCTGGTCTAGTTGAAGGGAAGGGATGGCTGGGCAATAACGTTAGACAGCCTACAACAGACCGACCTGCGGAGTTGGGCACAGCAAGTGAGGAACTAGCTGGTGCAGCTCAGGGTTAAGCAAATGTGGTGTCGACAGACTACCTCTTGCTGTTTCTCGAAAGCATCCGAGTACTCCACAGGATCGGTCTTAGTCACCCCGGAGAAGGCGCAGATACTAGTGTTTTGGGAGCGCGGTCCGAGGGACGGCCAGTTGAGGCGGTCTTCGCCATGTTGGAGAATGGTTAGGCCCAGTTACGCCAAAAGGGCCAACTTGTCGGTAGGTACCTGAAGGAAAAGAAATAGTCTACACTTTTAGACGGTCAGACAGAGCCGCTCAGGCTAAGAAGGCGGCTAACTAGCTCTATCAAGGGGAAGAAGGAACCTGAAAGTGAACCGTAACTAAGATCGAGGTGTAGAAGATTAGGACACCCTCCCCCCGTGAACAGAAGCCTAATCTCCATCATTCTGCTATATGATTACTGCATCATGCGCTAACTCGGGCGTGTTGGTTATAGAGTAGTGCGTTATTGAGTTGCAGATATGTGAACCCCCCTAACGCCACAATGGCATTAGAAAGGAAATGACCCCATTAAGGGGAAAGATTGCTTAATTGCATACCTTGCGGATATTTGATCGTGCGCCAGTTCAGCCACATGTTTGCGGACCAACCTCGGAGATATTGCATATTATGTGGCTGTGTGGCTCCGCCCAAAGGCAACGACATTCGTTTCGAGCTGCATCTAACCAAGCTTCCTTTCTGTCTCGACCTCTTCGTCGTCATCATCGTCAATCAACTCAGGAGCCTCAGCGCCATCACCATGGCTCCATCCAAGCAAACCATGTTCCGCTCTGCGGACATGAGCATGGTGCAGCTATATATCTCCAATGAAATAGGCCGAGAATGCGTCAACGCGCTGGGAGAAATTGGACTGGTCCAGTTCCGCGATGTACGTAATTAGTGTTCCCATCGCGATCTTCATCATCACCATATTTCTTAGCATCCCAATCCTTCTAATGCTAACGCTTCCTTTCTATAGCTCAACAAGGAGACCAGCGCGTTCCAGCGTACCTTCACCCAAGAAATCCGACGGCTCGATAATGTTGAACGACAGTTACGCTATTTCCATTCTCAGATGGGAAAGGCCAGCATCCCTCTACGAAAGCTCGATCTCGACATCGAAACCCTTGCGCCTCCCACTACCACCGAGATCGACGAGCTTTCCGAACGCAGCCAAAGCCTGGAGCAACGCATCTACCAGCTCAACGACAGCTACGAGACCTTGAAGAAGAGGGAGGTCGAGTTGACTGAGTGGCGATGGGTTCTGCGCGAGGCTGGAGGCTTCTTTGATCGGGCGCATGGTAACGTCGACGAGATAAGAGCCTCGACCGACGAGGATGATGCGCCCCTACTCCAGGATGTTGAGCAGCATAACTCAGCTGCCGAGGTCGAGCGTTCCTTCTCTGGAATGAACATCGGCTTTGTTGCAGGTGTCATCTCGCGCGACCGTGTTGCCGCCTTCGAGCGTATCCTCTGGCGAACCCTGCGTGGTAACCTCTACATGAACCAGTCCGAGATCCCGGAGCCTCTGGTTGACCCAGCCACCAACGAGACGGTCAACAAGAACGTCTTCGTTATCTTCGCTCACGGCAAGGAGATATTAGCCAAGATTCGGAAGATCTCCGAGTCGATGGGAGCAGAGATCTACAACGTCGATGAGAACAGTGATCTTCGCAGGGACCAGATTCACGAGGTCAATGCCCGTCTTAACGATGTTCAGAATGTCCTGAAGAACACTCAGCAGACCCTTGAGGCTGAGCTGACCCAGATTGCCCAATCGCTGTCGGCCTGGATGATCCTGGTCACCAAGGAGAAGGCTACCTACGAAACACTGAACCTTTTCTCGTTCGACCGGAAGAGGCGTACTCTGATTGCTGAGGCCTGGTGTCCCACCAACGACTTGCCACGAATCCGAACTACTCTCCAGGATGTTACCAACCGAGCAGGTCTATCGGTTCCGTCCATTATCAACGAAATCAAAACGAACAAGACACCACCCACCTATTTGAAGACGAACAAGTTCACCGAAGCCTTCCAGACTATCATCAACGCTTACGGCACCGCCACCTACCAAGAAGTTAACCCTGCTCTGCCCGCTATCGTGACTTTCCCCTTCTTGTTCGCCGTCATGTTCGGCGATTTCGGCCATGCTGTGATCATGTTGTGCGCATCGCTAGCCATGATCTACTGGGAGAAGCCGTTGAAGAAGGTTACCTTCGAACTCTTCGCCATGATCTATTACGGTCGCTACATCGCTCTTGTCATGGCGTGCTTCTCGATATTCACCGGTCTGATCTACAACGACGCCTTCTCGAAGTCCTTGACCTTATTCGAAAGTGCTTGGGAATGGGACAAGCCGGAGGATTGGCAAGAGGGCCAGGCTCTCACCGCCAAGCTCAAGGGCAGCTATCGGTATCCGTTTGGTCTTGATTGGATGTGGCATGGCACGGAGAACGAACTTCTCTTCAGCAATAGCTACAAGATGAAGATGTCCATCATTCTGGGTTGGGCCCACATGACATACTCCCTCTGCTTGTCGTACTTCAACGCAAGACACTTCAAGAAGCCGATCGATATCTGGGGCAATTTCGTCCCCGGTATGATTTTCTTCCAGGCAATCTTCGGCTACCTCGTCCTCTGTATCATCTACAAGTGGTCGATCGACTGGTCTGCAACTGATGCAGAGCCACCTGGATTGCTCAACATGTTGATCTACATGTTCCTGCAGCCCACCAATCTGGACATTCCTCTGTACTCCGGCCAGAAAACCGTTCAGATCATCTTGCTTCTGCTCGCCTTCATCCAGGTTCCGATTCTACTACTACTCAAGCCCCTTTACCTTCGATGGGAGCACAATCAGGCTCGCGCCAAGGGCTATCGTGGTATTGGTGAGCAGTCGAGAGTTTCGGCGCTTGATGAAGATGGAGGCAATGGACATGCGCCGGGCAACGGTCGTGTTAGTGTGGACTCCGATCCTGGTGAGGGAGTCGCTATGCTTGCACACGGCGGCGGGGACGACGATGAAGAAGGCCACGGAGAGTTCGAGTTCAGTGAGATCATGATCCATCAGGTCATCCATACCATTGGTAAGTTTCATGACCAAATTTACTCGTCTCGTGCATCTGCTAATGGAAATAGAATTCTGCTTGAACTGCGTCTCCCACACGGCCTCGTACCTCCGTCTCTGGGCCTTGTCACTCGCCCATCAGCAGCTCAGCGTCGTCCTTTGGGATATGACTCTTGGCCCGTCTCTTTCGAAGCCTGGTGTCACTGGTGTCATCATGATTGTCATGTCGTTCTACCTATGGTTCTGCCTCTCTTGTTCCATCCTCATTGCCATGGAAGGCTGCAGCGCAATGGTAAGTGTCAATCCCTCGACGTTGATTAGCCCGTCAGAACCCCTTGTTAACACGATACGTAGTTGCATTCTCTCCGTCTGCAATGGGTCGAAGCACAGTCCAAGTATGCAGAGTTCGCCGGTCACATGTTCACTCCATTCTCATTTGTAACATTGTTGGAGGAGGATGAAGGACTAGCCGACTTCAGAGGTTAATAATAGTTGAAACGGGGGATCGTGTAAAGTAGTCGGTGTATTGTATATCATTAGTCATAGACAACCTACTATTCTACATTAATAGGCAATTTTCATGCTCTGCTGCGTCGCAAGCGGCAGATCACATAAGCATAAGCTATGATGTCGTTGGAGTCGGTGAGGAATAGTCACCGCTGTTGGGTTGAGAATGACGCTATCTGGTCGCTAGATGCATACCGGGTGGGACGCTAGTTCTACCAAGCTCTTGAATCCTAATTCGTGGCTCGAATAGGGGGACTGCCGGGTAGTCAAATTTCAGTAAGAATTAACCTGCCCACTTAATGACCCTCCCATGCAAATGTGGATTTGTATGGTCAAGGAGCTAACTGACCTCCGTCAGCCAATGAGGAGTATAGCGCCGCCCACATAGAAATGCACGCATTTTGCCGGAAGTCCGAGCATATCCTCATAGACTTATTTCAGGCCGAGTGAGTTTCACACGCTTCCACCCTTGCTCTTTTTTGAGGCCAGGGGAAACATATGACACATCTCTTCAGACGATTCTTGAGCCGGGACGCGCAGCCCGCCACGATGCCCGGGTTGGCCTTCTACCCCGCGCCCAAGCCGAACAATACAGGCGTGCTCGTGATCCCGGGCGGAGGCTACGGCTTCGTGTCGCTGGACTACGAAGGCGCGGACACGGTGCGCTGGCTTAACTCGCGCGGCTTCGACGCCTGGGTGCTCGACTACACGACCACGTGCACGGCGCCGGCGCCGCTGTACCCGACGCCGCTCGAGGAGGCCGCCGAGGCGGTGCGGCAGGTCCGCGCGCGCAACCGTGTCGCGAGGCTCGGCATCTGGGGGTTCTCGGCGGGCGCGCACCTCGCCGCCATGACGCTCACGCGCGCCGACGACGTCGGGGCCCTCCTCGACTTCGCCGTCCTCGCCTACCCGGTGGTCTCCATGTCGTCCGAGGACAACGACGGCGACATCGTCGTCGCCCACCTCGGCTCCCGCCGCAACCTGCTCGGCGACGGCGCCAGCCCCGAGCTGCAGCACCAGATGTCGCCGCACTACGCCGTCGGGCCGCGCACTCCGCCCGTCTTCATCTTCCACACCGCCAACGACCCCGCCGTCCCCGTGCAGAACGCCCTGCTGTTCGCCGGCGCCATGGCCCGCCACGCTCGCCCCTTCCAGCTGCTCATCCTGCCCGACGGCTCCCACGGCATCTCGCTCGCGCTGGACGACCCCAAGCTCAACTGGACCGGAGAGCTGGAGCGGTGGCTCAGGTGCTCGATCGGCGTTATGAGCTAGCTAGCAAGCAAGCATCCACCCCACTGTCGAGGGCCTTTGCCGTCCGAAAGCGGGAAAGTTTAGACAGCGCCTAACTAGAAGTAGATGACGGACGGGCTTTTAGAAGTGTGGTTGGGGGGGATATTGATTATACCCGACCCGCATTGCGGGAGTTCAGATGTTCCTTTTTGCCTATTTATAATAAATATAAAATAATTAAAATATTTTCGAAATGTCCTTGGGAGACAAACGTACGTTTAGAATTTAATATAACGTGTCGGCGATTTGTGCTTTCAGGTGTTGGCGGCTGGTAGCTTTGTGGGCCCAGGTTGCAGGATGCTACGTGGAACATTCTTTGTCCATAGGTGATTCTTTGTTACCTAATCGTATATATAAGGGAAATTATTTATGGATTAAATTTAGAGGTTTTTAAAAGTATTAAGAACTAATATAAAAGTTTATGCTAAATTTCTGCATTGTATTATAATTGCTAATATTGGAAAAAAAAACCCTTTTAATCTTTTTCTTAATAATTATAATATATTATAAGAAAAATTTTACTTTAATTAAATAACGGTAATAATTAAACTAAAAAAAATTTAATAACCCCTTTTAAAAAAGTTCTTTAATTAACAATTTAAAAAATAAATCCCCCTTAGCAGTTAACGATATTTATCAGATATAAGGGATATTAATAATATCGTTATATTTAGTTAAGTAAGTCACTTTTTCACACGCATACTGCTTTAGTATAACCTAGCAACGGAACATATATCCACCGGTTAAAGCGTAGCCTTCCTTAGTGTGTTATAGCACACCTGGCTAGCCGACAAAATCCTTTCCCGACATAAGTTAGTAATTAACATACATTATATCAGAAAGTTTAATGAAGCTTTACGTATCTTCACGTTATTACTTAAATTCCCATAATACCATTTTTAACATGAGCCGTACGACTAGGTTTAATAGTTGGCTAACTAGCCCAGCCGTTATACCTAAGCTCGCTAAGATAATCTACGTACATCCCGGAAGGAAAATCTGGCGTCTGATAATGCCAAGGATGAACCTCGAAGGGCTTGGAGTCATTGTAAAGGTACCGAAACCGTTTTTTTTTTTTTTTCATACCCGAAGGGTATATAGGGTTTATAAAGCTCCTAAGAAAAGTTATGGAGCTGCCTGCTGTATAGGTCAACAGATCTCGACTTAGGCACTTTGACATGGTTTACACATCTCTTCGTGCCTTCTGGACATCACACCGGTCCCTTTAGGAAAGGCCGCTGAACGGAGCCGCCAGCCTGATCCAAGAGGACCGCGAAGAAGACTTGAAGGTGCTTTCAATTTACACCTATCAATATACCTTGACGAGAATCCCAGGCCGCGTGATAATATCATCCGCGAGACTAAGAAGCTAGAACAACCCGTGCACAAGCTGCCTTTAGCGCTGCCCATCCCTTAGGAAATACTAAAGAAACCTTCGGATATCAACCAAAGGCAAAGAACAAGGAGAAGAAGAAAGCTAAGGCTCCTTCCCAGGAGTCTGAAGATCCTGATCTTGGTGTCACGGTTTTCGAGCCTGTGGTGGAACCAACGGAAGATGTACAAAAGATCCCCACCACACGTCGTGCTCTTAATATCCTGCCATCAATGTATCTGGTGTCCCCCGAGGCCGCTAGGACTATAGACTGAGGCGCCTTCATCTATGCAATGGGAAATCTGGGCTTCTCGGCTCGCCAAAATGGCGGGTCTGCCGTGATCTTCGAGCAGGCAAAGGTCATGGCAGCCACGGAAGACTTCCTAACTTCGGAGGGTAAAATGGTGTTCCATCAGCCACATCCTGTGCCGAAGCTCGATCCCCTTATGACATCTTCGATAGGCAAGCGAATGACAGAGTGGTTTGGGTGGCATGGGTATATGTTCATATTAGATGCCATGGCTGTCATAGAGAAACAGGGATGAAATCGGAGGGGGAAGAAGTCATAGGTTCCAGCAATCCTGGTGGGTGCTGGCCGTTTTCAACGGAGAGATCCTGTAAGGGGCGACTACGTTCTATGAGTGATGATCAAGACTCGGAAGCTGGAAAGCCTACTATAAATTAGGACATTTAATACATAGGATTGGCGAGACTCCAGATTAGAGGATCCGTCTGTAATATTTGACATCGCAGTCCAACATAACCGTTTTCATCGCATCCGCATACGTGCTGAAATCCTTGTGCTTCGGAAACTCATTCGCAGCCTCGACGCTATCCCACCCGCCAATCATGACATACTGCTCGACGTCCTCCCTGCCCTCCTCTTTCTCGATACGCCAGCCGCCGCGGTGCACATAGGGTTGAGCGAAGTCGTCGTGGATTGACCTGACGCCGCCATACACCTTGTCAAACTCGGCTTTCTTGTCCTTCTCCACGAAGCACCGTGTCACACTGATGACGGGACTCTGCAGCACGGGCGTACGTCCGGCGTCCTCCGTGGCTGAGAAGGCCTCCACGCCGTCGACGTGGAAGTAGCGGATCCGGTCCCGGTCGATGTGTTCCTGAACGGCGCTGAAGACGTGCCGGTTCTCCTCGCTCGCGATCCAGGCCTCATGCTCGGACACCGACTCCCAGTGCGCCGTCAGCAGGGCCGCAGCCGGGTCTTCGGTCTGCTGGAACAGGGCAGCGCCACGAGCCTCGTGGCCGCGGGGGGCGTCTGGCAGGTTCGCGGTGCACCATTCGTCTTGGACTTTGAGTGCGTCCGCGCATACCGCCTTGAACTCTGGCGTGATGGTCCCGAGTGCGGTCGTTATGAAAAAGACGAGTTCTGTTACCGGCATCGTGCTTTTTCTTGATTCGGACAGAGAATGATGCGGGAGAGCTTAGACTTTGGGAGGGGATCTGGAAGAGCTTGGAGAATGACGAATACGCCTGCACCGGAACTTGTAAGGGCGAAAACGTGTCTGCAGCCCCATTTATAGACACAGTGAGAAGCCGGTTGGTCTCGGACAATCAGGCTGCCCGACTGACGTCGCCAAGGGTGGGCCTGGATAGAGTAGGCAACGGTGCCAAGCCTCCCAATTGCGTCTCCTTTATAATGCCTAGAGAATTACAAGGGAGATGGATTATCGAATGCATTTTCCGGCCCGACCTGTTCCACAAAACATCGCGGGAATGACCACGATGCTGGTGTACGTATTCGCTACCTCACTACTGTCGTTAATTTAATCAACAAAATAGTCCCCCACACACTATGGAACTTACCTCGGCCTCCCCCCCCCCCCTAATCGACTATCTCATATTACACCAATCCAGTCCACCAAGGGCGGAAATGTCCGAAGATGGACTTAGCTGGCCGTCGGTTAAGTACTCTATGGATTACCTAACGAAATAAGTACACTTCGTGTTTCTACGCGGCAGGCTCTGTTATACCAGAGGTTAAGCAATTCTAACCCCTTTCTAGAATCCGTATCGTAACTAGAAGGAGAAGGCTCGGCGTTCCAAGGCATTCTATAGAACGGGTAGAGACCAACACGTCCCGTCATAGAGATCGTCACAACTGCAGTGTAGATGGCGATGCCTGGACTAGCCCTTTCTGGGGCTGTAACCTGACTGAAATTGAAAGAGGCCGTTTTAGATGTCTTCCCGTCATATCGTTTCCATATGGCCTCCGACCTAGCGTACGATAAGCAGATCTAGGGGTAATGCTACTAGGGAACCGGAAGTGGCATCACCTTGAATGCTGCCAATAGACTTCCTGTGCTCTTGAACCACGTCCCGGGTCGGTCCCATTGTTGGGACGTCATCTTTCCCGCCCGGCACAACAGCCAGTCGGACGATAATCGAGATATGACCGGGGCTTTAGCTTGATATCCTTGAAACCCACTGAGCTTATTCCATAACATGACCCAGACTGCTACAGACTTGGAAGCCCTGAGCTACTAATACGTCTCGAGTCATAACGATATTCTCCCATCTGAGATATGCGTGGGCCACTTTGGCTTTGGCGCCTCGCCTCAGCACAACTCACTTAGCCTACCTCAACTTTCACCGCTGGCACGGCTTAGATGCCCTACGCTTCCATCTCATGTCGCGTTCGAGGCAGTATACGAACCAGGGCGGCGTTCCCCCACTCAAGGTACGGCTATTCAATTTTTTGTGAAGTCCGCTGTGTTTGGTTTAATAGCTATGCATTTAGCAGATGAACGCCGGTACTACTCTCCTAACATCGTTTATGATACCGTTATAAGCCAGCGTTCTGCATGTTGCTAAGTACGTCTCCCTCAGGGCTCAGACCCTTGAGACCCAAGCGTGACTCTTTGCTCGTATTCTGAGTGCAGTGTCACGTCGATCACATAGACCATCAAGCTCAAGCCATAGGAACCAGGAGGCCACTCGGCACTTGGAAGACCGTGGGCCCAGATGCTGCCCCCTCAAAAGACAACCAACCGTCCGCAACAGAGCAGTCTGTAACTCATTACCTCAGAATTGAATACCCGGACCTCGCCCCAACGCTCGTTTGGAGCCTATCCGTTCCGGATGAGCTCAAGATCAAGTAGCCAGCGAGCGTCTTCGCCTTCCTCGCCGGATGACGAGCCCTCCGTGACGGTGCACGAAGGCCAGGGCAGGGTACTAGTACTCGACCGTTCTTGTGGTTTTTCGTGATCCCTTACTATTCCTGGCGGCGGCGCGCGCGCGCGTTTCGTTCTTAGCCGAGAGCCTTCGACGCTTCCAGGTCCCTGACACCCCGTCTTCAGCGGAACAGGGTCCTGTCGCGTGTCCTGGGCCGGGGGCCTACGGAGGACCCTTTGAGAAGGTCGCGACCTCGGGGGACGCGCTGTAAGCCGCGGTCGTCGATGTAGTAGGGGTGATCAGCCCTGTGGGCGGCGAGGGTCACCTCAGGAGGCAGGGTTTCCGCCATGCGACTGGCCGCTGTTTAGGACGGGCGAGGGCGCGAGAAAGTAAGGAGGGGGTTTGGTCTCCTGTGCTATCTCGAAGAGTGATAAGATGCTCGCGGCGGCCAGCAGCAAGGGGCGGCCACATGTCTGGATATTGTATAGCAGAGATTGGGACCCCAATGAGCTCTACCCCAGCAGGCTCTGGCCAAAATAGTTGGGACATCCCCACACCCAATACTAAAACGTGCCCAATTTCGATAATCTCCTTTTATTTCACCTGCAATTAAATCAACAACGCATTGACAAGAATAATTTCTTTTTCAGTATTATTATAAAAAGCAAAAGCTGCAGATTACGGTAAGTGGTTCAGTATGTTCCTACGATTTTCTAGGTTGAAATCACGTATAAGCAAATATGGCCGTTGATGGGGGGTGTAGAGTGTGGGGGGTGGGGTGTCCCAACTATTTGGCCAGAGCCTGCCCGGCTAGAGTGCTTAGTTCCGGAAAAGTGCTTGTGTGGAGTCGATCCATATAGTCATCGTACATGACTTGGCCCTATGATGGATAATACATTTCAAGCGTCGATGAGGGCCTGTCGCTCGAAGCCTACTGTGGACTGTTAGTTTATGTGGCGGAGACTGTCTTCGGACATAGGCTACACTGTAGGTCCCTCACTAGTGGTTACAGTCCAGCCTGGTAAACATAGCGTGACACCGAAGAGGTATTAGTATGGTCATATGTATACGCTGTAGTTTAAAGTATTATTCTGTTCTATAAACTCCATTTAATGGTGCTGCCGAACATATACTGTCATACATCTGCCCAATCAGTCCGAACAATCAGTACACAGGTCCACGCCGACCCTCGCAAGAATTGGCAAGCAGCCCAGCCTAGGATACAAGCATCAGCAGGCATCTTGCCAAGAGACATAAGAGCATGTTCACTTCGCCATATTTGGCATACTGTTGCAGAATCAGTGTCGAACCACGGCTCTCTCTATGCAGGACAAGGGGAAAACCGATGTGATACTTGGTCAACAAGGTGCTGGATGTCTGGCGTAATATAAGTCCGGGAAGAGTGGTGTGTGCGATGGGCGGCCATAGGAATCCATTCTGGAGATTTTCTGTAGTCTAAAGGTGCGTATCGTGTTTGATGTCTAGACCTGAATAAGCTAGGAGCCAAATGACATTTTGGCTAAGACTACTCACAGTGATCGTGCCTAGAGGAAAAGCAGGTCAGGCCGTGATTAGCATCTTAGATAGCCTTAGTGCGAGAAAACAAACTGCTGTAGACTGCGTCCACAACAGGCGCGGCGCTAATCATGCGTCCACCAAAGTAACGACCATTGAGACCTTTAATGGCATTCTCGCCTCCCTGGACCTTATCAAACTTCAGATAGATGTCGCCTTGAGAATTCGGGTCAAGTGCGATATGGACAACGTGTCCATATTTGTCTTCGGCTTCCCGTCGAACGTCATCCTCCAGTTCCTTAATCCAAGATTCACCTTCTTCCCTAGAATGAGCGTTAGCAAGCGCATCCGAGTATAGAACAGGGGCCGACTTACTCAGCTGGGTCGAACATATTGTGCAATACAACACAGCGACTAGCCATGTTGACATTAACAGGGAGTGGCTTGGTTTCGGTTTTAGGCTTGAGAACCTGTCTCTCATCACGACCTCCACTGGGGGCCTCGTCGGTCCTAGCAAGTTTCCGCATCAACGCGTCTCGGCTGTAGTTGTTGAAGTTCACACCGGAGACATCAGTATCATCTAAAGCGCTAGCACCAGTCGCCTTGTCGTTGTCGCGGCCACCGGCCCGATCGAAGCCAGTGGCTTGGGGACCGCGTCCACCAGCGCCGGAAAAGGCGGATCCCTGGTAAGCTTGGTTTTGGCCCTGAAACCTCTGCAGAAGATTGGCAGTTGACTCGGGGGTGAACTTATCGTTGCCAAGCCCTACACGGATCGGGCGACCGGCAAGGTCGAACCCGTTCATCTTTTCGAGAGCTTCACGAGCTTGGTCAGCGTCACGGAACCTGCGATTACTAGTTAGCCTTTCAAACCTCATCAAAATCGACTACTGGGGAGGAAGACATACTGTACAAACCCATAACCACGACTGCGGCCGTTGTCGTCCTTCTGGAGCTGAACGAACTCGAGCTCGCCAAAAGGTTCGAAGACGTTTTGGAGATCTTGCTCCGTGATACTGAAGTGGATGTTGCCAACATAGAGACGGTGGAAGGGGATAGAGTTGGCGTGGGAGCCAGAACCTTCGGTGTTGCGAACCTGTCGATTTTTCTCGGCTTCGGTAAGCTGGACAATAACCGGGATACCTAGGAGCTTTTGACCTGTGAGCTGGAGAGCAGCAGTGACGGATTCTTCTTCTTTGAATTCAACATAGCCGACCCTAAAAACAGTGTTAGCCGTGGTAGAACAAGAAAGGGTGGCATTGGAAAAACGGAAGGACGTACCCTTTAGATCTACCGCTGATGCGATCCTTTACGATCTGGGCCTCGGTGACGGGGCCGACCTTCTCAAAGAACTCCTTTAGCTCCTTGGTGCGGAGACGGGCAGCCAGCTGCTGGACAAAGACAGTTCGACGATCTCGCTCGTCTTCCGTCAACTGAGGCGTAGCATCACGTCTGGGCGTGCGGCCGCTTCGCGGGCGGTCATCATCTCTGCCTCTGTAAGAGCCGCGGTCATCCCGATCGCGGTGGTCATCTCGACGATAATGCCGGCGAGGCGAGCGGGAACGAGAGCGATCTCTTCCACCTCGGCCGCCGCGGTAGTAATCCCCATCACCTCCTCTGTGACGGCGTGAGTGTCGGCGATCATCATCGCGGCTCCTGCTTCTTCGCCTACTCTTATGACTACCGGCATCACTACGAGGGGTGCCTTCTCTATCATCCCCACGATCGCGTCGACCACGTTCGCGATCACGATCCCGGTCGGAACTACGATCGCGTCGACCTCGGCCGGGGCTTCGGTCTCGTCGGTTTCGGTCGCTGCTTCGTTCCCGATCCCTACGGTCAGTGCGATCGGATCTTACGCGGTCTTCGGGTTCTTTAGAGGAAGTGGTTTCCTTTTGGCCATTCTTGTCGGTCGCAGTGGCATCAAGCAGAGCCTCGACATCGAGGGTAGCCATCTTTAATAGTTAAACTCTTAGTAGGTCCACTGGAAAAGAAGGATAAAGACAGAAATTGATCAGGAGTCCCTGATGTTATTTGTCAATGATCTTTTGATGGTTACCGACAGAATGTCGAATGTATCAAGTGTATATCCGGAAGGTGGCTGAATGAAGTGGGTGTTGGTAACTGGGAAAGTGAGCGAGCGAGCGAAATCAGACTAATCGAGCGAAATACGACGGCATATGTTCTTTTTTCGGTGGGGCAGGGCGGATGGGGCTGGCTGACCTGACTACCGGTACTTTAAGTAGCGCAGGCAGGAGGATATTTCACAGCTGACCAGCGAGTGCCATGTGGTCCGTGCCCTCCGAATGCTCCCACTTAACCTCAACTTACCGGAGATGATTGATGTCTTACATGTTAAACATGTACGTTTGTTATGAGTTTGGAAATTACATAAAATAAATGCACACCGAACATCCGCCAAAAGATACATAGGGAATAGTTATGACGAGAGTAATCCATCTCCACTGGTTCCTGCTTATGGAGGATATCTGGAGCCAGAAGGGCATCAGGGGTAAGAGAAAGACAAAGCCACTACATAGAAGAGCACTCGAAGGGAATGTAGAAGGGAATATAGGGGTAGGGCATTGATTCCTTTCGTGTGTCTACTCCTAATATGTGAAAACAGGGGGAGATCTGCCTACCTCTAGACCTCTCTTCCGAAATACATTCCCTAGGAGTGGTCGCTACCGAGTCAACTGACAGCGGCAGAGATGGGAGTGCCTTCTCTTAAGCACAGAGACAACTGCGAGCAGAGAGGTGCATATCAGGAGATGCTAAGATGACCATATATACCTAAGATTGCAAAAGACGTTGAGGTTTATTGTAATATCCAATCTCTGCATCCTAGGCAAGCTCCAGGAGTCCGGTGTATGAAAGAGGCAAATATCGGAACATACCACTAGGAACCTAAGAAGGGCTCGAACTATCAAGGGCTTAACCGACCTCCTAGAATCCTAGGGTGAGCATGGCGGTCAAGGACGTGCCCCTCTCACGCTTACCGCGGAACTTGTAAGCTTGATATATCAGCTGCGATTCACTATTAGACCATAGGCCACCTATCCAGTAAACATACGTACATTTGGGGATATTCCTAGCCAACAATGCGAGATCTTTGGATGAGAGAGAAGGGGGACCTCATACGAGCACATCATCTCAGTGAACACCTCCATCCCATTCCATCCCGTCCCATATTACCTCGTCTCGTAGTTTTCTTCCTGTTTCCTTTCCGAACTCGACCAGTTTCGTTTATTCCTATATATGTGCTGACACGCGTTACCATGCAGGCGGGCTATATGTACAGACGGTGCTCACGTTAACGAAGGCATTCAAGAAGTAAGTTGTCGGTCTTCTCTACGACCCCAACGGACACGTCTATCAAACGAACTCTTCAAACAGCATTTGGAGTTATCGAATGTATTCTGTATAAGTAATCTTGTCTTGACTGATCGCGGATCATTTGGCGTCTCAGTCGATGTACTTGTATTCGCGGTAGTCTCGGAATCAAGGCATCCAGGGAGAGGATGGCTTGGGAGAAGCTGCGTCAGTCAAGTTTCAGGATACGGGACTAGGACCGGGGGGGAGTTCCCTAATAAATCATAACAAAGAGCCTCACCTTCAGAATCAATCAGAACGACTGTCACGGCCAACCTGGTTAGAGGTGGTGCTTTGGTCAGGAGCGCCCCTATTGGATACATTGGCCTTGTGTCATATTGAGGATACCATCATAGGAGACTCGGCGAGAGATTCGATCACGACTCAGGGTACTAAGTTGGGTTCACCGGTGTTGACCTTTGCGCCCTTTCGCTACTTTTACGTACCTGTATTATCACCTTTGCCCTTCTCTGGTCACTTTGGTCTCTGATGCCATTTCAGTAATAGACAGGATCGAATCAATCCCTCCGTCAGACTACGCCTTTACCATCGACAGATTCCGGATGCCACGCCCGACACGATCACACCACAACTCCTCCCTTGCCTCCACCCCAGAAAGTCCTCCTATGACCCCAGCACACTCGCCTCTGCTCTAGATCTTTACGCCTCGCCAGCGGCCCAGGGAGCTGGCGGCTTCCCTCGACGTACGACACCTCAAACAGAGCAGCCTCTCAGGGATCACACCAAGGCTGTTAATCCCCAGGCACATTTTATTTCGACACTTATCTAGGCAGGCAATCAACCAGTCAGGCATGCACACACGAGCACACACGGACCAGAAGATTCATATGGGGGACTATATACCGATGGATCCCAAATCTATTAAGATATCCCATGCGGAGCAAAGCCACTATATCATATCGGGCACATAGCACATGCGAAACCAAGCATCCAACCCATCACAGCAACCGATCATGCATCCATGGAAGCTGGGAAGATGACCAGCCGCACATACATACCCACTTCTGTTCGTTGACCCCCCAACTCCATACATGCAGTGAGCAGTCCCTAGCCAACCACCAACCATCTTCCACCCGTTTATCCTTCTCCGTCCCCCGCGTCCTCCGTCCCCCATAAGTCCAGTCCAGTACCCCCGTGACAGTCATTCATACCCTCATATGCAAAGCTGATACCATTTTGAACTCTTTCTTTTCCTTGCTCTTCGACCGTGTGATATGAGGATCGAAGGGCGGTTTAGAGACCTCCGATCGTTTCTAATGCCTACGAATCCCTTCTAGGATGACCATCGAACGAAGACCGACTGAAGAGAGAAAGAAGAAGGGCCAATAAAAAGGCGGTAAAAGGAGAAAATAAAAAAACAGCAGCAGAGCATGAGAGGAGGGAGTGCGGGAGCGGGAGCGGGATATCAAAGAAGACTGAATTCCTAAATTCCCTCCAATGACGCTGGCCATCTATCCACCGGCGATACGTGGCTACCGCGCGCTCAATCCGGTGAGTCTGATCCCTTGAGAATTCTATTCCTGTGCCCTTACGAAATAATTCCAAACCGAGAACACCCCCTACATAATTATTTTTTGAGACGCCTTTGAAAACCATGTAAAAGAAGAAGGGGCGAAAACATGCGTGAGAGGGAGAAGCGTAGAAGATGCGGGCAGCTCCTGTCATAACAGCACCTCTCTTCTGATCTCCATCAGTGATCAGATGTGGCTTTCCAACCTGTCGTTGGCGTCGCTCGATGTCTGCATTCCGCCGCCTAACTCGGAGGGAGACTGTGGATCCCAAACTCCTTCCCGCTATATTTTCTTTGCCCTTATCGTCATGCATCGCTCGATCGTTGGCTTGACATCGTTAAAGGTGGCGTCGAAATCCAACCTAGAAAAAGCTGGTGGGCGTCCTTCCAGGTCTCCACCAATGGGATAGATGTCGGGGTACTCGAGTTGACTCAGCATCCCATCTGTCAAGCCGTGCAATGACTCATCATGAGGTCCTCAACCGCGGGGCTGTTTGCTGGGAGTTTCAAGCGTCCTTGTTCGTTGTGGACTATGATGCTCGCTAATGCCCAAACTTGGCGTAGCAGAAAGTGATTAAATACTAGGATTAACCCGAGTTGCCCAGTAATAGTTTTAGTACACCTCGAATGAGAAACGAGAAACGGCGTGCGATGAATACATGATGGTTAGGAAAGGCTTCTTGCCGATGAAAAAGCATTCGTAAGCCGGACCGAATTGGCCCAGGTTGCGTATCGTATGATGTCGTGAGGCGGCTTGGCTATAGTTGAAGAGGGTACTGACTGTCACATGGACCAGAAGGGAAATGATATTGCTTCACTCAAGGGACCCGCACGCTATGGCAATGGGAAGATGGAAGGGCCTTGAAGGAAGCGCATTCAAATAAAAATAACTCGCGGTCTGAAGCTAACTATGACGATCCCCGTTTTGGTCCCTCGAAAGGCCCGGTGACTAAGTCGAGGGTACCGGCTGGGGTTCGGTTATGTCTCGCGAACGTGACACACCCCGGAGGCATTACTCATGGACAAGCCGGCTAGGCCATTCGCTGTCTCTTGGCGGAACGCCCCGGGCTCTCCACGAGATCTTCCTGAGGGACATCCTCGGTGCCGGCAGTACTGGGCGACCGCTGGCTCGGAGTAGTGTGTGTTTCCACAATGCGATCTCCGTCCAAGCCAGGGAAGGCACCACCGCCACCGCCAGAAGCTGCAAAGTCGACAGGGTCGTTTGTACCCCAGTCGTAGTTCGCCGTCGTGCCATCGAAGCCGGTGTTAGAGGTGTTGAAGTCGAACTCAGCGGGGTTTCCATCGGTATAGGCGGATGAGTCTAGGAACTGGGTGAGGTCGACATCGGAGTCATTTGGGAAGTAGCCGGAGTCCTCAAGGCCCGGTATCCGGCCCGAGGGACTCAGCGGTCCGAGAAGGCTGCTTAGGTTCTCAATCTTCTGGTTTTGCTCTTCCTGAAGCCGTTGAAGCTTCTCAAGATCTTCTTGAGTTTGGGAAATCCGGTGGATGGTGGATGGCAGGGTGGACGGCAGGTTCGAAGATAGGATAGGGGACAGAGATGCTGAAGCGCCGGTTGCTGGGATGTTCCCGTTAGTAGGCATGGAAACGGCCGGACTCATAGCCTGGGCGGCAGGAGTGGAAGCCGAGAAAGCAGTAGACTGTGGCGACGTGACGTTTGTACCATTGGACATAATGCTTAACATGCGATCACGCTGATCGTTAGTCATAGTGGGTGACGTGTGGGCCGCGACATCGGCAAAAGGGGTGACGGAGTTACGGGATTTTGTATTGGCGCTCTGAATGAGTTTCATCATGCCTTCCTGGGGATTCGCCTCTAGTTCGTGCTTTAAGAACGCCGGCGTGTTCTCATCCGTTGGGGTATCGGCCAACTCGGTTACCGAGCCCATCCGAGGTTGCGTATGGGTCGCGTAAGCAGTCGGGGCAGTCGGGGCAGGCGTGGTGGAAGGAGATTTCCTGACTTGGTTCTGCGGAATGCCCGGTAGAAGGCGTGGCGTCCGCTTAGGCGTTGCCACCTGGGCCGTACTCTGGAGTCCCTGTTGGTGTGTCCAATCTCCCAAGTCGACCACCGTGCCCGACTGCTGGGGTTGAGGTATCTGAGCATTTGGAAGAATGCTAGCTAGCAGATCGTTCACATTCTGCACACCGCCTTGCTCCTCGAGGGATTTCCGAAAAACATTGGCTAGGAAATTTAAGATAGCGTTGATCGAGTTTTCGTGACGATCATGCTGGGTCTGGAATGCAAGAGCTTGTCGGTATAACTCGTTGTGTTCCTGGCGGAGCTGGGCTATGGCTGCGCTGATGGTCTTCTGTTGTTGCTGCAACGTCGCCATCTGGTCGCGAACGAGAGCGAGCTCTTTCTTCTGGAGCGGCCCGGATTCCGGGGCCGGCAGCGCCCGGTTAGTCGTGGTGTGTTGAGGGAAACCCTGGCCGAGGCTATCATCCGCTACAATGCCATCCTCGTCACTGTCGCCCTCGACCTCCTCTCCGCGCTTCTTGCTCTTCTTGGAGTTGCCGCTCTTGGGTTTGTTGATCAGCCAGAGTAGATTCGGGTGACCACGCCTGAAGTAGGGGTTGTAGTATTCGCTGGGACTCTTGTTCTTGCGCTCGCTTGCCTTCATAGAGTTATCTGAAAGCCCGACCTTTTTATGGAAGCCGTACATGTTGAGCTGCCGAACAAAGGAAGCATAGTTGTTGTGCTTGAAGAGTTCCGGAATGAGGGTTTTGGCGAATTCATCTTCATCAAGGACGATGAATGAGTCTCCCTTCTCTGACCACCTGATCAGGTCTGTGTTTTTAGATTCTTCCAAGAAGCTATTTGATGAAGTCAGTACTGAATGCTCAGTCTTGTGAATCTGGTAGTTGGGTAAGCATGCTCACCTGTTCAGCTTCTGCACGAAAGGTGGTATCTGCTTGCGCTTGGCCTGTGCTTCCCTCTTAGCCCTTTGAGCCCTCTCTTCTAATAACTCTATATTATCATGCTCGTCTATGACAGTGCCACCGTTAGCGGTGTTCAGGTTCATCGTGTCATCGGTGTAGTTAGGCCAGAGGCCATTTTGCTGCGGACTGAAGCTGCGGTTTGTGGCGACTAGAGCATTGTTCACGTCCCTCCTTGCCAGTGCAGTGGAGGGGGCCGGGACATTCTGCGGATACTGGGCTTGCGTGGGCGACGGTATCATACCATACGGGTTCACGCTGTTGGAACCGTTGTCCCCAAGATTGCCCACATTGTTCCCATTCCACCTCAACAGCGGATCTGGCGGGTTATAAGGCTGGGCCATCGGCTGCGGTATTGGTATGCTACCTGGTGCTGGACGCTTTCGAGGATTGAGGTTGGGGTTCGGTGAAGACATGGGGTGATAAGCGTACATTGGCTTCCGCATCTAAAGTGAACAGATGCAAGAGCGCAGCCTTCTTCAGCCGGGCAGACCTCGAGATAACTGCTATTCCAATTCCAAGTGGCCAGCTGCGAATCTCCGATTCAACAGCGCAATGAGGCCTGATGTCTTCTATTCTTGATATTTTACGGAGCTCTATCTCTTCTCAGTAGCGGGTTTCTACGCTCGGGTCTGGAAAAAGGAGTGATGCGACTGCGATGTTCTCGATGCCAGATGTGGAGAGACGGTGTCGACTAGGGAAATAGAAAGGGTTCGCGGGGTGACTGTGATTGGGGGTTGCGCTTGCGTTGGGAGATAGATGCGACGAGGCTGCCGGGAGGTCGCAAGGCTGTCCTATTGATCCAGGGCTTACGTCGCTAGGCTGCCAGCAGTCCTATTTCTCGGGAATGTTCAAGGCGCCGCAACGTAGGATGGGGCGCAAGGCAAGCTGGCTTTGGTCGCCTATCTGTCGCAATGCAACCGAGTAAGTGCCGGCTGTTGCGGACTGCAAATCAAGTCGGGTGTGGAAAGATGATGCGCGACCAGGTTCAAGTCGTTTCCGGCTTTTTCGGTACTGAGAAGCGATCAAAAAAGATTTTGTTCTCGTGGATCAGGACGGTGTGTTCCAGGAATTGCTCCAGCTTCCCAACCTTTTGGGAACTGGTCTTCCCTATATACTGCGCAGAACCTCAAAGAGGCCTGGCGGAGGGATAGAGAAGGAAAAGCAGTTGACTCAGCGACCTGAAGTCGGAAAGAAGCTTCCAAGACCCCAGGCAGGCAGATAAGAGATATCTTGTCTCTGGCGCTCGCTTATTGTAACAATTGAGGGAACTGAGACCGGACGCAGGTTGATGGGTACGCAAAGACCCCCTTGTTCTCGAAGTCGCAAGATCTGAGTACCTACTATGTGAGTTGATATGTAGGTACGGATATGGATGATGTATGTATTGTCTGTATGTGACGATTGGGGCGCGAGGCTATCAAAATGCTTCGATGCTTCTTCTGGGTATCAACTATCAATGAAACGGTCTGCGCTGAGAGCAGGGAAGGTATAGCGTCACTTTTACGTTGGTCAGTGCCCGCTTATCTTGATCGGTCTCGGTAGGATGATTATGCCGTCATTCCGCTACCATAGGTAGCAAAGGTGATGTCCGCGCGGATTCAACTCCGACCAGAGGTACGAATAGGATGGTGATAAAAAGTCGACAGAGGGAGGCGCCAACGTATACTTGATTGTACAGTGGAATATGTGTATATATGTACGTAGATGGCAGGTAGAGTGGGCTGTGAGGCAGAATTGGTCAGGTGGGGTGACCTTGGGCTCGCTGTCAACTGTCAATATGGGAGTATCTTTAAGTAAGCTGGGGTCTCGGCACACCGATGTTATCATACCTATTATCCGGATGAAATGGGTCCTCCGGTTGTTTCGGGCGCTAGAGACAGCGGAGGTGTAAAATCTTTTGGCAATAGCAAAATAATACTGCCTTCCAAGGTTCTATCCGCGTTATGTTTTCGAATGTCTTTTCCTGACCGTTGTTCTCTAGACGCGGTAACCGGGGAAGAGAAGAGCTGACTCAAATCTCTCGCTTCCGCCCCTTCACAGGCACAGCCAATGAATGCGAACGTGTCTTGGACTCTTGGCTTGTCTCTTTGAGCCTGCACGAACCACGTGAAGGTGTAATGCCATGCCCATTCGAACAGGCGGAGTCCGTAGCGGAATTTGGAGCCAGAAGTCCACAACTGGGTACTGGACGGGGCGGGGATGCCTAGGCTCCGACGGAAAGTTCAAACAAAAGTGTCCCTTGAGGAATCCACTAGGTGTTATCGATTAGGGAGACGGGAAATACACAAAACAATATTTCGGGAGCGTGATAACAGCCAAAGCCTCTACTCATAAATTAAACTCGTAGCTCATAAGTTCTGACGTATGATTTTTATATCTTTTACATGCTACGTGTAAGTTGTATGTCTTCGGCATCTAAGAAGTGCGTACGTTCCAGCATTAGCTCTTGGCATTTAGATGAAGCGCCGACAAGAGTTGAGATAGCAATGCTTCGAACTTCTTAGTGCGACAGCATTGGTCCCCATTCGGAGGAAAATGGGATGGGCTTGTCCAGATCCAGATCTGGTATTTCTCGATTTCTTCCTTAATTCTCGATTGTCGGTCCAAATGCTTAATGCAAATTCGATGTGGGTAGTCGGATGACTTTGCAGGGCTCCATAATCACCCTCGAGGAGTGGGGCCCCAGGCTTGGGAACATACTGTAGAAGCAGCAATTTGTCCTCGGTAGCCGGAGCAAAACATCCTTTGCGGACCGGGGTAGTTCTCGTACTCAGGGTCAATATAGCAATAGACGAAGCAGTTAGAAGTTCTACCAAGGTTCGAACAACCGCTAGGGTCAACTGTTCAAGAGAAGAAAGAATAGATTCTCCATCAAGAAGACCATAGAGGATCTAATAGAATAACCTTAATCGACAGCGTCATTAACCATCTATATTGATGGGTGTTAGCCCCAATCGGGACAATTGGTTCATCTCAAACCCCTGTCATCCCTCTTTTACAGATTAGCTTATGATACTTTTCGTGCTCGGGAAGTTTATAGAACTTCTTTGGGAGGATTCACTCTTGGCTTGTTTTGCTTCAAACTCGGGTTTTTTGGAACGAAGTATGCGATGTCGATTAAATGGTGCTGTAAGGAGGCAGCGTAGGTAGATAACAAAATGGTGAAGCATGGAGCGAATAGCGAACGCCAGGGTAGGGACTATTTACGGTTGCTTACATCCATTTGATACATACACGTAACTCCGCTATCCATGTCACCACGTCGCCGGTTACCTGACTTGCCAAGATATATCATTCTATTAATAAACAACAGCACATATATCGTGAGAATCTCGGGTCGGACAGGAAGCTCCGTTCGCGGAGATATCGAATCACCGAACATATACGGCAGAGTACCTGGTACTCTCAATACTACCCCTAAATTGGTATCGAACTTATATATCACAAAGGCGCCGGTAACCTAACCTCGCCCAGGTCTACCATTCTATTGACAAGCAGCAGCACCACCAAATATACATAAAAACATCATGGGAATCTCGGGTCGGACAAGAAGCTCAATCGGCAGAGATGTCGAATTACCATGCGTAGACCCGGTTAAGCATAGATGAGCCAGGACAGCATGATGCGCGTACGATAGCGGCCAAGCCGTAAGATATTGAGCCGACATTAAGTAGCTTGTCAACGTCGCGGGGCATCACGTGTTCAGTTACTGCACTGTAGATCGCATCGATCAACCATCTCCCGATAGATGGGCCACCCACCACCCTGGCTCTTTCCATGCGGGCAGTAGCCCCCGACCTGTGGAATTTATTACCTGGCTCCGCGTCCCGCCAGGGCGCTCGCCCTGGCGAGCTTCGCGTTCCTCGCCTGATCCCACTCCCTGCCCGTCCCGCCGGAGTGCGCCCCCCGCCGGACCTTTTGCTCCTCCCGGAGCGTGCGCGCCTTCTCTCGCGGGTCGATGACGACGAGCTCCTCCTCCGCCTTCTTGCGGTAGCTCAGGTCCTTGCCGAGCTTATCGGCCACAAAGCTGAGGCTGTGCGCCATCCACCCCTCGTCGTCGCTCTCCTCCTTCTCTTCGCCTGCCTTGTCCCACGACCGGCAGCTCTGGCAGTTGGCGATGAAGTGGAGGTCACAGAGCTCCGCCTCGTCGTCCTCCGCCGTGTCCGCCGTGTCTTGATGCGCCTCCTCCGAGTTGTTTCCTCGACCTTCTGCTTGTCCCGAGGTACTGCCGTTCGCTTGCGCTCTTGAGGACGTGTCGGCCAATTTGGAGCGGAATGCCTCGAATACTGAGAGGTCTGCGCTTGTCATATTACCCTCGCCATCCCGCCGCCTCTTGCGGCCACGCGTCGATGTCTCGGGTATTAGTTGTTCTAGCGCCGATTTCTTGACCTCCTTGATAGGCTCTGAATGGATTGTTCGCTTCATGGATGCTTTCAGAGCTGCTATTTCTTCGTTTGCTTGCTCCAAGGCTGACTTCTTCGGTGGTTCTGGCTCTGGAGATAAGTCGTCGTGGATAGGCGTCGGCTCCTCCTTTGACTTTGGCGGAGGCATAGGCTTTGCTTCAGGTTTGCTTTCCACCTCTGGTCCGCGGACCGGGATGGACTTCTTGACTGCTTTCTCCTCCTTACGAGGTTTCGGTGCAGGTCTCATTTCTTCCTCATCTTCCATGACTATCCTCGTGTCGAACTTGGCCTTCTTAATAACCGGCTCGTCCCCATCACCCTCTTCATCCCCAAAGCTCAGCAGTTTCTTAGCCCCAGCCTTCGGCTTCTTCTTCTTCTGGGACTTCGGAGCAGGTGCTTGTCCGTTACGCGCCGCCACCCTTTCCCTTTTCTTCATGTCCTCAAACGGGTTAACTAGAATCTCGACGCTGGTGATCTTGATTGGGTACAGCGGCCGTTCGCTACCCTCAGCCAACTCAGCCTCGCCCATGCGCGACAGATTATATATCGTATCGCCAACTATCCTGCCAAATAGAGTATTCTTGTTGTTAAGCTCCTCGGCCTTGTCCAGTGTGAAGAAGAATTGACTGCCGTTCGTGTCCGGTTTGCCCTCGTTTGCCATGCCCAGAAGCCCCCTCCGGTTGAACTTCAGTCGCGAGTGGAACTCATCTTTGAAGTTTACTCCCGTAGGTCCCGCGTTCCTCCCTCGTCGCTGATCCATGGGCCACGGATCCAGATCGCCGCTGTAAGCGCCGCCATCGTAGATTGACTCGCCCCCATTTCCCGTGCCTGTAGGGTCTCCTCCCTGTATGATGAATCCGGGAACCAGGCGGTGGAATATGGTGTTATCATAATAGCCGTCAAGACATAGCTGTAGGAAGTTCCGCGACGTCAACGGGGTCTGCTTCGCGAACAGCTCGACAGAGAGCTCGCCGAATGTCGTGTGAAGGATAAGAGAAGCCGAGGGCTGGGGTTCGAGGTTATAGATCGAGGACATTCTGCCGGCTTCCGTTTGGTCTCCTCGAACCGCGACTATCAGGCAGGAAATGGCTAAATTTCGCCGCACCAATGCGAGTGTTAAGTGGAAGTGATCGAATCCTTTTGGTGACGAAAGTCGAAGAACTGGGGGATTAGAAGCGAGCCATCAGCTAACGAGAGCTATTGCATACGATTCCTTATCTTATCGCCGATCTTTCATGGTATACGGGACTCGAACAGCCCAGAGCTCGAAATAGTAGTGCACAGTAACATCAACATACCTACCTATCCATTTACGCACTAGGTACTTTTAGATCATAATTAAGAAGGTCTCGCAATAATCAATAATGCCGTCATTTTATCGGCTCTTCTATTGCTTATATAAAGGTAGTTGGCATGGTAGCATCAACATGTTATCATTGAGCATCAACTTGTTTTCGTGTCTTGTAAGAGTAAGCCGTCAGATTCGGGGTATCACTACGAAATACAACTCCCATAAGACCAACATAAAAAACGAAAGGATAGAGACCAAAAAGCGCCAGCCTCGTTCCGCGTCCTGTCCGGGCCTTCGAGTCCTTGCAAAAGATGCATGTAGCCTTGTGTTGCATCCGGTTACGTGTAGTAATAAAGCATGCCCTTTCTAAGACTACCATCTCGCTTCCGCCTCCTAATGGCGCCTCTTACCACTTCTGGCTGGCCGTCGTCCCTCATCGTCAACGTGAGCGTCCCATCCTCCGGCTAGGCTGGTCTGGAGTTCATCCGTCAGTAATCGCCTCTTCTTGGAAGACCGACCATCCTGTCTCTGAGTCGTCTGGGAGCTATGCGGAGTTGTGGTTGTAGTAACTGCATGGGCCGCCTCGTCATCGCTTGTATGCTTCTTGTGGGAATCCGAGACCTTTTGAGCCCGCTCTTGGCGTTCGTCGTCCATGGCTGATGTCTTCCGAACCCCCTTGCTCTTCGTTCGCACCGGGGGAGGATCCGAGTATTTCTTAAATGCCGGTATGTCCTCTTCCTCATCGCGCAGACGGAACTGCTGCTTGCCCATTTGGTGTATGTATTCCTCGCCCTTCTCGAGCTCTCTCCACGTCCCATGCCTCTCCTGCTGTTGAAGGTTGAGATATATCAGAGCGGCCCTGAAATATTGGTTGAATTCCTGCTTGGTTTCTGGTTGCTTCTCGAAACCCGTGGCTACATTAACGTCTAGGCCGAGTTTCCTGTACCCCGTATCGAATTCGATCTGACTTTTCGTCTTCAGGCGGTCAGGAGATGGCGGCGGTGGGCTTTGGCTCTTGCGACTGGCCTTGGCTAGCGCGCTTGGTTCTCCTGACCTCGTGAGTTCCTGTTGAAGCTGAACCCGATTCGAGCGACGTAGCGGAGCTCCCAACGCCCGGGGTTTCAGGACATACTTTTGCGCTTCTTGCCCCTCTTCTCCTCCGCCGGAAGTTTCGGTAATGCCACCATTGTTTATATTACTATGTCTAGCCTTATCCTGATTTCGGCTTGCAGGCTCCAATTGGGAGCCGAATTCGTTCAAGCAACCACTTGCTTGGGTTCCGAGATGATGTTGGCCGTATACTTGTTTAGTAGCTCTGGGCAGGAAGACATTAGCATGCAAGTAAAGGCACAAAACCAGATCGTTTGGGTAACAAAGCCCGCAAGATATGGATTATGTGGCGTGCAAGAGTGTGGGGAATATATACCTCTTCTGAGACTGAACTGACGGGTTGGGCAGCGTTGATAACGGTGGTATCGCTGGAGACGCGTTCATCAGATACTGGTGTGTTGCGAGACGAGCAGATGTTTCCTCGTAGGGGGAGATTCCCTCAGGTCTACCCATCAATCCTGAGAGCGAATGGGCTTGGTACTCAGAAGAACCTAGGACGGTGCTCTGATTGGAGTAGCTTGCGTAGTAAGGACGTTCCGCCCACTGTCTGGTTGCTCCTTCCCCGAATCTTCTGTTCCTCACTGACATGAGTGCCCCTGCAGTTTCAACAGCCTCGGCTTCTTCATAAGAGAGTTCATTTCCTCCAGTTTGACCAACAGTCGATCGCGACCTGTAGTCGGCCATCGCTCAATTAAAGTGAGGGCTGGCGTTGAAGGGTAAGTAAACCTGGTTCCTTCCCACAGTCTCCTTTGTATGCTAGGCCGCCGCAATAAGGATGGATGGGCCCTGCGGTTGCAGATGGCGGTTTCTGCTGGTAATGATGAGCTGGCAGTGTCTACCTGACGTCCAGGATAAAACACGAAGAGTATCTTCCTCAACGCTATCGTCCCTAATCAATGATTGAATGTTGATCTTGCCAGCTGACCACAAGGAGACATAACAAGAGGAAACTGCTTCATGGACCAGCACTGAAGAAATAGGATGACATCGATTTGTGTCGTCGACAGCTTCGTGCTATATGCGACACCGTGAAACTTCTCGATATGCTGCTCGTGGACGCCTTCATTGGCTAGGACTCTCCTAGGTCTGATTGCAGGGGACTGTAGAATCTCGAGACGTATTGTGCGCGACGCAGATCGCAGGTTTAACGACATGACCGATTTTACCTGATCGCAGACAGTTTGAGGTATCGACTGCTAGAATTGCGCCGTGCGATATGGGGGAGAGAGGGAAAGAAATCATTTGGGGTGCCAGACATAGAGTAAAGGATGGTTCAAACCTTATGGGTGCAGCGCGGGATTTCGCGATGCATCAGCTCGAACGTCCAAGTCACTGTATGTGCTGTTAGAGTAAATAGCACGAGTAATAAGTGTCGCGCGATCCATACAACGACAAATTTGCGGAAAAGGGCAAACGGACTCAGTCGCAATGTAGCAATTGGAATCAATAGCCCACCCAGTCCGCTGTTAAAGCTGTGGCGGCTCAAAAAAACATCAAACGACCAGACCACACAGAACTTTAACCTTACCGGGGGAGTCTCCGGCAACTTTTCTATTTGTCTTTAGCGAAAGTGCTAGCTACGATAAACGGAAAGCATGCGGAAGCTTCCAAGTATACCTGTAGCAGAGTTTAAGCTATAAATCCACATATTGAAATGAGAAAATGGAGAGGACCGCGTGCGTACCTTAACATGATCTGCTCCCGGTTTGATCTTTCCCCAGGAAATAGCTTCGTCTGGCCGCGCTCCAGCATCACTGCCGTCGAACTCCTGGGCCGTATTGATATAGACAGCCGATTCCGCGCCATTTCTCATCAGACATGCATTCGCGATGTGATGTTTGACAACGCCACCTCCTAGGATAATCATACCAGCTCGTCTTGCGCGAACGGCAATGGTGTTTATCCTCCGGATGTCCTCGACGATATCGACCTTCAACTGCTTCGGCGACGCCTTAAACGTGTGGAAGTAAAGCATGTCACCCAAGCTTCCATCCGTTAGTGCAGGGCAGAAGACCGGGATGCCGTTCTTGTATGCCCAATAGTATACTGATCTCTCGTCGTTGATTTCTTTGCCTAGCCGATGTATGACCTTTGATGGCGTCCAGTTGATCTCGCTCTCCGTACCCTTGCTTGCCTCCTGTTCCTCGAGCATATTGTCGAGGATCGGCATCACCCAGTCTTCGAAGGCGCAGTAATTCGCATTGGGTACCATGAGGTTTCCTATGCGGTTGAGACCTTTCGATCTGAGCTCTGCGCCGGAGGCACTGAAAGAACACATGTAAGTATCTCCAAGACACTTAATGAAGTCCTCCTCGATGCCCCCGGCTGTCGTGACAATACACGAGACATGCTTGTGTTCTACTAGGTATCGAAAAATGCCCCTGAGACCAGACGAGATCATGTTGGACGTGTACCCGAGAAATATGGTGGTCTTATCTCCAGTCTCCGGATCTCGCCATGACCGCTTTGGCTGCTGTCAGTTGCCGTACACGATTCCAGAAACCCATCATTTGCTAACCATGTCATTGATGATTCGAACCGCCTCGCCCATGGAAGACGCTTGGAATCCCATGTGTCTCATGCCTTGGATCATATCCTCCACAGTGATAGGTCTTCCCTTGAAGTCATTGAAGTCGATCTCTTCTACCTTCTGTGCCCCTTGCGGGAGCTCTGCGGATGGGACCAAGACGGCATCTGTCGCCTGAGAAGGCGGCAAATTAGAATTTAAGTCAGTCGTCATCGTGCCAAATCTGGTCTAATATAACGGGGCCTCAAGAGAACATATAAGTTAGAAGTTGACTTTGGTTGGTCGGGCGATAGCGCTGAAGGCCTGCAGGAACAGTTATGTAGCGCTTGCATAGGCAGATAGTGAAGTTGTCGATGCGGACGTGCGAAAGAGCTTGGAAAGGCCGGACCAGTTCGGAAGCCGAGGGACGCTCCCGAAACGGTGCCGGTGCAGCGATAATACCTACTTCACTGTTCGGACACAAGAAGACTCGATTTGTTCAACGGCCTCTCTGGTGACATGCGTGACACAAAAGGTATCGAAAACACATAGCCTCCTGCAATTTGCATCCAACTACTACGTACTAGTTTAGTACATGTATTGTTAAAGTACACCTGCCTGCATATTAAGTTTGTAAGGAAAACAGGTACCTACGTGCCCACCTACATACATGCACCGTACCCAACTCTTTAGCACTGTCAACATCCCGAAAAGAAAAAAAAAAAAAAGGCTTGCAGGGATGGCGCATTCCGATCTCGACCAACTGTGCCCGAACCTTACCTTACTAAGGGCGTGTTCGGTAGAGCTGGGAGAGGGAGGGAAAGTGACATTGTGGCCCCACCTATTTTACGTAAGGAATTATGCTTTTCGCCCCATGTACCCCCTAGCGCTTGAACTGCTTACGAAAGCAACCCCCAGCTATTCTCCAGAGGGCTTTATCAATTACCTCAGCTATCTTAGGCCCCGCTGGCTCGTTCTCCATTTCTTCAAAGTCAATTAAGTGCTGCTCCATAACGCTAAAAATTAACTAATCAAATCCTAAGAGAATAAAAATTAAGAGGAAGAAAAGATTCTGATACTTAGCATGTTTAAGATATACGTTATTTAAACTAAATCTGGTAGAAGTATGAAGAATGCAAATAAGGGCAAAGCGAGATATTTAGTTTAAATGAAAAGGTCAACATCCAAACCCGTCCGGATCTGCAGCCGACCGCAATAGCCCGTGCCGTAACGGCCGAACAATAAGGCCGATAATTAGGAGGCAGCCATAGCAGGTTCCGGCCGTTACAAGTTATCCATTCATTTTTTATTCTTATGTTAGAATAATCGTTAAAAGAGTGCTGAGGGGCGGTAGGTAAAAGGTTATTTTTTAACGATGCAGGTAGTGGTATAGTGCCGGTCTCTGTTATAAGGTAATTCCCGTCGGGCGAGAAGGCTACCGAGTAAACAGGTTTGCGGTGGCCCTTAAGCGTCGAAAGGCACGCGCCCGTCGCTGCGTCCCAGACCTTAACGGTGCCGTCTAAAGAGCCCGACGCCAGCCGGCTCCCGTCGGGCGAGAAGGCCACCGAGTAAACATTGCCGCCGTGGCCCGCGAATGTCGAAAGGTACGCGCCCGTCGCCGCGTCCCATAGCTTAATCGTGCTATCCCCAGAGCCCGATGCCAGCAGGTTCGAATCGGGTAAGAAAGCTATCGAGTAAATAAAGCTGCCGTGGCCCTCGAGCGTCGAAAGGCACGCGCCCGTCGTTACGTTCCAGACCTTAACGGTGCCGTCGTAAGAGCCCGACGCCAGGCGGTTCCCGTCGGGCAAGAAGGCTACCGAGCTAACATTTTCACGGTGGCCCTTAAGCGTTAAAAGGTACGCGCCTGTTGCCGCGTCCCATATCTTGACGGTATGGTCGCTCGAGCCCGACGCCAGGCGGCTCCCGTCGGGCGAGAAGGCAACCGAATTGACAAGGCTGCTGTGGCCCTCGAACGTCGAAAGGGACGCGCCCGTTGCCGCGTCCCAGACCTTAACGCTGCCGTCGCTAGAGCCCGACGCCAGACGGCTCCCGTCGGGCGAGAACGCCACCGAATTGACAAGGCTACGGTGGCCCTTAAGCGTTAATAGGTACGCGCCTGTTGCCGCGTCCCATACCTTAACGGTGCCGTCGCCAGAGCCCGACGCCAGCCGGCTCCCGTCGGGTGAGAAGGTTACCGAGCAGACCTCGTGGCCGTGGCCCGCAAGCGTCGAAAGGCATACGCCCGTCGCCGCGTCCCAGACCTTAATGCTGCCGTCGCTCGAGCCCGACGCTACCCGGCTCCCGTCGGGCGAGAAGGCCACCGACAAGGTAAGGGCGCCGTCGCTCGACCCCGACGCTACCCGGCTCCCGTCGGACGAGAAGGCCACCGACAAGGTAAGGTCGCCGTGGCCCGCGACCGTCGAAAGGTACGCGCCCGTCGTCGCGTCCCAGACCTTAACGGTGCCGTCGCTAGAGCCCGACGCTAGGCGACTTCCGTCGGGCGAGAAGGCCACCGAACTAACAGAATCGTCGTGGCCCGTAAGCGTCGACAGGCACGCGCCCGTTGCCGCGTCCCAGATCTTAATGGTGCCGTCGAAAGAGCCCGATACCAGCCGGCTCCCTTCGGGCGAGAAGGCCACCGAGCTAACATCGTCGCCGTGGCCCTCGAGCGTCAAGAGGCACGGGCTCCAATTATGTTCGACAGCCGGCTTTAGAATTAGCCACTGCGGTTCCTCGTTTTGAAAATAGCGCCTTATTATACTATGGGACGGGCTAAAAATAAGTGCCGACGCGTATACCTGAAGCGGACTGCTTTCGATTGCCGATTTATTATATCGAATAAACCGGGTTGCGTCCTGGATAAATTCGCTAAGTTGGATCGTTTTTCCCTATGCCGGATATTAATAATAACATTCTATATAAAGTTTGTTATAAGGTACTTACTTGGAATAAGCCGTTAAGTTTCGACATTACCAGGATCCCTTCTGATACACGTCCGAGGATACTAAGCGCTTCGAGCCAATGAAGATAATGCCGTCGTAGGAATGTGTCGATGATCCCGCCATCTCGAACGTCTTCATATTGTACTTGCTCGTCGGGCTTGCATTCGGCCAGGTGGTCAACCCAGTGGATGCACGAGTACCGCACGGCCGCTAACGGGTCGGGATCTGGCGGCGTCACTTGGTCGGTAGGTAGCCCCCAGTCATTCAGGCGGTATATGTCACGTTGAAGTGTTCGGGACATAATTTGGAGCGATCTTAAACTAATAGCGTAATGTTCGTTTTCTATGCAAGAAGGGAAGATTTTGTTGGCTGCATTCTGTAGTAAATAGTCCTTTGCGGATTGATGTACAAAGAAAATAGTTTCTTCTCGAAGAGTAAGGAACGAGCCGCAGAGCTTGATGATTTGTTCCAAAGATTCGAAGCTATCGGGGAAGTCATCCAGTGATTCGACAAGCGAGGTAAGCTCCCGCAAAGTAAGGGGTCGGTATACGACCGACGTGACGGCTAGGATCTGTTTGCAAATCTGAACATCTTCTGGTTCGATAATCTGATCCATCATGATCTGATCCATCATCCGACCATAAAGAGAATCGAGTCCTGGTGGGAATGCGCGTAATTTGGCGAGCGTATTCCATGATCTGACTTTGGGATCCGCAAGCGCTTGACATACCAAGGCCACCCAAAGAAACGTATCGCTTGCATTAGAGACCATATAATCTTCAATTATATCTCGCAAGCGATCGGTATACCTTTTTAGCCGGGCTAATTGGTCCACCTTGTACTGGATATAAATACGAACGGCATGGGAGATAGATAATTCGTTAAGTTCGAGACATATCCTGACTTTTTGTGGAGCATTGTCCAAGTGCCCTTCGATATGTGGCCAGTTACGGCTAGATACGATCCACTTAACCCGAGATGAAACGGACGGCTGAATAATTAAGTCAAGAAGTTGCGCGAAATCCGTTCGGCATTCATCAAGGGCGTCGATAACTAAGGTGGTATCCGGAAGGCTTGGGTCTTGTAGGATGCCGGTAAGTATGTCGGAAAGTGCAACCCAGGCATTCACATCCTCGAATAGCGCCTTGCCCGCATGGTCATATTTTTCCTGGATATGCGATATAAGTGATCGTTGTTGGTCGACGAGAAGGTAAATTAGGCCGCGCAATACAGCCTTCGCATTGTTCAGCCGATCGTCGGTAGCTTGGCAGAAGAAGAAGGACAGAAGGTGGGCAGTATTGGCAGTTTGCTCCGTCAACTCATCGATAATGCCACAAAGCAACATGGTCTTGCCCTTGCCCGGGTCGCCCTTGATCCAAAGCAGGCGGCTTTCGGGGTCGTCGCGCCATCGCAGGAAATCATCGTGGGTGAGGATCCAGCGGTACGACTCTCGTAGCAGGCCGCCCTTCGTCTGTTCGATGCGTTTCTTGTCGTAGCGGGGGTCGGTGGAGCGTAAGTCGGAGAGGCAGTTTTTATTTGGAACGCCTTTTCCATCTGTTAGTAATAAAAGTTGTAGTAAATATCCGTTTCTTACCGATATTCAAGTCTCCTCCAACAGTGATATGCCCAGCGTTTTGAACTCCTTGCCCATAGAAATATAATTGATTAGCACGGTCCGTCATCGTATTTCCAGACCGCTGGTGACTTGTTGGTACGGCCGATTTGCTGTAGCCTTTTCATTATCTGAAAAAGATCTACGCATTATCCTGAGGTGTTAAGGAGTTGTCGAAATGGTATAAGGAATGCATCGGACGCAGGCTGAGTGATCAGCTCGGTGCTGCTTTGGGATAAGCAGCCACTTGATGCCCAAGTGCAATGGTCGCGAATGAAATGCGACCATAGCTAGCCAAAAGGAGGGGGTGAAACGAAGGCGCAAAAGGATATCGCCGCGTAGCGTTTCTGTAAGAATTATTCATTTTTGAATCATTCGAATCATTCTTAAACGTTCCGGACTTTTCGGACCAACCTGCTACAGCACACGCAGTTAGCCTAATACAACAACACAGCTGATGTCCCCTATATCTGACACCTAACGATTTGGATTATACCACAAAACCTTAATTCTTCTTAAATTTAACATTTTATAAAGTAACGGTTACAAAAGACCTTATTTAATAATGCAGTCCAATTTCACGGTACCAAGGTTACGTAAGGAAACTCAATTTGTGGGATAGAGGACGCTATTTTTGGATCCCAAAACCTCCGGACTTGGAGGCTTCTATACCAAGTAGGCATCATTTATATGCATAACATCTAGTAGATCAGAGAAAGTTTGAGGATCAGTTACGGTAAGAAAGGCGTCAAGGTACGATACCAAGAAAAAAGGCTCGGCTCGCCTGTATGTTCGGTTCGATTGTGGATTACGTTGCAGTAAATATAACTCGCTGAAAAAAGCAAAACAAAAAACGCCATGTAGTTCCTATATCCTCCCTTGACATTGTATGACATGATATTAAAATACGAGCGCCTCTTTGTTGATGCTGCTCGCGCACTGGCCCATATTTGCGCAGAAGACGATATCATGCTCACTAACAGCAGCAGACTTGGGGAGGGACTGTCGGGCAGGCCAGATCTCGTGGCCGGCCTCCTTTTCTCGCTTGTAATGTGCCTGCACGATGTCGCGCACACCCTTCTGGAAGAACAAAGGGCCCTTTTCCATCCTAGGATGCATCTCGCCGTTGACAAAGACACCCGCGTTCAGGTTCTTCTGCGCATTCGCGCACAAGTCCTTGTCTTCTGACATGATCCGCTTGTACATGGCGCTGATTATCTCGAAGTCTTCATCACTGGAATTCTTGTTTCGGTAGACTTCGTATCTCATGACCGATTTGGTTGGGCCGCTGGGCACGAATCTTTGAATGAAGAAAAAGTGAGGTCTGGCGGAGAAGATTAGCTAAACTTCACGGACTCAGATTAGATGCCATGCACTTACGAGACGTTCATCGAGGCATTAGGGAAGTAGTAGGTGCTGGAAACATTGAACCCCTTCTCAATCTGCTCCGGTGTAGGGTTGCCGAAGTGTTGGATATGTCCGTCCTTCGTCTTCACGTAGTAGGAGCTGAGGTCTGCGATGGTCGGAATATCGGGATGCGAAGTCTTGCAGTGATAACACTCGTTGTAGTTGTCTGCCAGAATCTTCCAATTATACTCGCCTTCCATCTCCCAAGTGTGGTCAAACTGGTAGTCCTCCCAGTTGTAGTTCTGGAACCTCGGTTGCGTATCGACACCTTCGAAATCGTCCGACCAGGCAATCTCTGGCTTCTCGCTGGCATCCAAATTGACCCAAATGAAACCCTTTTCATCAACATGAACATGGATAGGCAGGAGGCCGTTCTTGGACTTGTCGAATTCTTCAAGCTCCTGATACCCAGGTGCCTTCGCCAGCCTGCCGTTTAGGCCGTAGGACCATCCATGGTACTTGCAAGAAAAGACGAAGCTATGGCCTTCTTCATTGGTCACAATAGGGAAGGCACGATGTCTGCAGACGTTGTGGAACGCATTGATGTTTCCTTCGCGATCACGGCAGATGATGAACTGAAATCCAGCCACATCATATCGCAGCCAGTCCCCTGATGCAGAGAGCCTGTGCTTGTGCGTAGTGAGAAGCCATTTCCTTGAGAAGATGGCACGCCTCTCGAGCTCGTACATCTCCTGAGAAGTGTACCAAGAAGCTGGGAGAGCTCTGATGGGGGTCTTGTCGTCTTCGGCTGGGGTAGCCCGGCCGAGACCAAAGTAGCTCTTGAGAAACGACTGAGCCATTGCAAGTGCAAATAGGGTAAATGTAGAGGAGGCTGGACTAAAGTTTCAGGGCCTGGTTGATGCTCCTTGATGTTCCTTGGTGAGTTGCCCTTGGAATTGGGGAACATTTATTCTTACATATTGCCACTAGTAGGTTCATAGAGCTCTATTAACACCTCTTTACTTCATCATCCGTATCACACCCATTTCCGTAGAGTTAGATGTAAGGGGTCAACGGCTAACCGTGTGCCCCGGGATGTTATACCGATCACGTGCTCAAGTAGCTTCCCTTCACGGTCGACCGATACTCGGCCACCAGTAAACTCCGCAAGGCGAGATCTCAAAATATGATCTGGACTGTGAGATATCCCTGCTTGTGGCTTGGTGGTTGATTGCTGAAACCGCCTGCTGACCGGTCAGAATCCCTACTCTACCGGCCGGTAAGTTTCGAAATCCCGCCGGCTAGCATAGACAGTCAAATCGCAACCGCACGGCCACGTCAGCTGTTCCAACATCGTGATGTTTAGATTGCCACGTCGTGACTTTTTTTTTGCTAACACAACAGGAAACCTGGAATCACATCACTCCATGACACAGCCAATACTGCATCCATCGCTAAATATTGCTTCCCTCGACAGCGCGGACGGTTTCGCCCCCCTTGTTCTCCGGCCATGGCAGAGGACCCTTCTCAATCAATCCGCCACATACTAGACTCTTCGTAGACAGACATTGAAAGCATTGCACACTTATGAGCTTCTGGATTCAAAGAAACTGACAGCTTCAATCCCTTGTGCATCATCGAGTTCTATTGGATTATGTGGGCAAGAGTGTTGTAATTCTGCAATCCGGGGTGCTGTTCAAATTGGGAGTAGTCTGGGACTAACTACATAGGGGGTTTTCTCCTTGGCTGATATAGCCTAGACCCTTTTGTTCCTGCGAGCCTAGGGCCACAAAGCCCTCTCATCAAATCACCACATCTGCCGACAGATTATGGCAAAAGATCGGGCGCTCAAACTGTACTAGTGCAAACGTTATATGTGTTATTTCTGTATTCCTACAAGCATGAAAGCCGCCGGAGCTTCTACCCCGCGGCCCCTTCTATCTAAACGGAATATTGCTTGTGCCAAGGCTCCAACTTTCTCTCTCTTGGAGTTGTCAACAACTCCGTGACTCTGCTTTGCAGGTCCTTCCTGCATGATCCCTTATCTTGGAAGAGCCTCAACGTTTAATGGCCCCGGAAACCATTGATAGGAAGCTATCAGTGTCACGCAACAGGTCACACGCTACTGCAGAGAGCGTCCGGCTTTGCAATACCTGTCACAAAGTCCTCTGTCGTTGTTATCAAGCCTCCGAGATGGAATGCTGATACGGCTCCGATCTCGGATAGCAAGTGACGTCGGGTTTCTACCGTGGCTGGCATTTGGAGGCCGATGTGGGGACGCTCTTTTCCCATGGGGATGCCGCGTGAGGAGGCGGAATTGCATGTATTGCGTAGTGTGTTTTGTCGATCCGCAATGTTGAGATGAACCGAACGGCCTTGTCAATCACTACTCCGTGGCGGTCAAGGAAATCGTTCCCCGGTGCGCATGATGGCGACGAGCGAGCGAATGAGCTCGTGACAATTTTTGCGGGCGGGGCGATATAAGACCCTATTCGCTCTAACCACCTGGGGAGCTTTGTATATGTTAGTTAAATCAACGTCCTGTGTCCTGAGTGTCTCTCTCAGGCCTCACTCTCCCCACCCTCCCGTCGATTAGGGCTCTCTGATTGCCTGCCTTACGGAGCTAAAATTCGAGACCCTGACTCTAGACTCCCTGATACGGTCCTGGAACTTGAGATGGCCTCAAACAAGCCGTCATACCTCATCATTGGAGCAGGCGTGTTTGGTGTTTCCACTGCTTATCATCTCATCACGGAACACCCCGACTCATCAGTCACACTTGTTGACAGGGACGCATTCGATGCTTACAGTCGCGTCGCTGCGTCGTGGGATTGGAATAAGGCGGTGCGAGCCGACTATGGTGACATCGTCTACTGCCAACTGGCGATAGAAGCCCAAGACGTCTTCAAGTCTGATCCATTGTGGAAGCCGTATTTTCATGAGACAGGCGTTTATTGGATCTGCCGCGGCGAGCACGCGCAGGATGTCATTAACAACTACCGGAAGCTCGGCCGTAAAGCTGATATCTCTGCGGTTCCAATCGACGAGGCACGGAAGATGTACGGCGGGCTCTTTGAAGATGCTGATTACGCTGGCGCCAAAGAGGTTCTCGTGAACAGGACCAGTGGCTGGGCTGCCGCTGGAGACTGTCTACGGGCCGTCACTCGCAAAGCTCTGGATCTAGGCGTCAAGTATGTGACGGCTGACATTGCGTCTTTGCAAATTGAAAATGACGGTCGCTGCAGCGGCGTCAAGACCGCAAAGGGAGCAGTGTTGACAGCTTCGCACGTTATTCTCTGCACTGGCGCATTTACGCCCAAGCTATTGGAGCTAAGTGCCGCGAGCAGCGGACGCAACGATCTTCGGGCTGGTTCGAGGATCGTGGCGGGCGGCATTACCACAGGAATGGCGACTCTTGATGAGGAGTCGTACAAGAAATTCGCAGCTATGCCCGTGGGTTTTCAGGAGAACCCTACAGACCCAAGAACAGGTGATTAGACGTCGAACACGACGACGTACATTGCATCGCCTAGCTAATGACATGACCAGGACCCTTCATTGGCAGTCTTCCACCTACAGCCGATAGAGAGTTGAAGTGGTGGGGACAAACAATCTTCACGAACACTCGGGAGGTTGTTCCAGGTCGCTTCATCTCCGCGCCGCCTGCCGAACCTGATTATGCCCAGTGGAAGGTTCCTGGGAAGCTCAAGGAGGACATCCGTTACTCGAACCGTGTATTTTATGGCAACAAAGGGGCAACCTGGAAGATGGAGAAACACCGTATCTGCTGGCAAGTCATGCACCGCATCACCATGACGATATAGCGCATTAAATGACTGACCGGCGGAAAAGGGATGCTTTCACCACGAGCGGAGACTTCATCATCTCCCCACACTCGGGCTCGAAGGGTTTGTACATTGCAACTTGCGGCTCGTTCCACGGCTTCAAATTCTTTCCGGTGCTTGGCAAGTACGTAGTGCAGATGCTTGAGAATTCGCTGGCTCCGGAACTGGCGGAGAAATGGGCGTGGGATAGGGAACGCCCAGATCCGGCTCTTAACCCGGAGTGGCCAAGAGCAGAGATGAAAGATCTGATAGACCCAGTCGCGACATTATAGTAATGTAATAATAAGAGATGCACATCATGTGTGAGATTGTCCCAAGGCATGAAGTGGTCTTCGTGTCTCAGGTGGCACTTGTCTAGCGTCGCTTGTCTATCGTCGCTTGTCTACGTCGCTTGTCTAGCGTCGCTTGTCTAGCGTCGCTTGTCTAGCGTCGCCGGCTGCACCTACGCTGGGGCCGTTAACACGTGCGCCTGCATCCAATCCAATAGAACCCGACATCCAGTGAGGCCCGAGCTCCGAGCCTCTGCCAAGAGGTAGGCCAGACGGCCGCTGCAGTCAGCAGATATATGTTTACACGAACAGTACGGAGCACGAAGAGATGCACGGGCAGGAACGGTAGCAGGATGGTATCACACAGCGCCAGGGGGGTATTTCAGAGGACATCAGCGCTCAATTGGTAGACTTTCAGCACCACCTACTCGTGGGGATTCAGAATCAGCTTTACTATGGTAGCAAACCGTTCGGATTCTTCAGAGCCAACCATCTCCACAATTTTTTTCTTTCGCTAAAGATGGCTAGTCCATTTTTAGCAGGTCTGGACCAATAGTGTTTATTAAGCTTCCTAAAATTCCCCCACTTCAGATATAACTGCTTGAACATTGGAAACGGCGTGTTGATAGCGTACGGACTATACCATAAGCACTGCTCTTAACCCCAAGTCCTTTTTTCTGCTATAAACCCTGATAACGACATCGTAAATGTCACTCGATATTTGACTAAATCAAACTTAATACAGTGGAAACCATCAACGAAAGCAGTTTTATAAGCAGTCCGTTCCTAGGCAACTTATTAATAGAGGTGGCACGGGCCAGAAGAATAATCTTCTTAAAGTTTACGAACTGCACCTGAACAAGAACATCATTTTTTACCACCTCAAAGAACGATATCGCTTTCATCTCGGAGTAACCCGTCCCAGAAAACGCATATCATTGGGGGCGACGGTGTCTATTTGTAGATCCGCGTCCTTGGTCGTGGCCTGATTAGGTAACGTGTGCGACTCTCCTATAGATCGATTACGTACCGATTGCAAATACGGTCATTGCCAAAGGCTCATGAGAAAATGCAGCCTATGCAAGCGCATTGGTCCTAGAACGGCTAGCCTACCGATCGCGCACCGCACCCTACAATTTGGGTGTCGTTATCTTCTTCGCTGGGTTGGGGTGGGGTTGGTTCGTGGACTAACTGGTATGGCTCCTTAACCCCACCTCAGGTCCGATAGCAGACAAGGCAGTTGGGCTCCCAGCATTCCCGTCCCGGTTCCAGGTTGCTCGACGAGGGCGGGCATTCACCCTACTCGAGTGTGAGCCAGCCCATTTCAAGGTTGAAGGGCCTTTCGGCCAACATACACCATGACACCGCCCGAGGATGAGTCCCGAGGAGCGCGTGGGAGACGACGATACCACCATGCTTGCCTCACCTGCCGGTCCGTCGCAGTCCCTGAACTCACATGCTTATCGCAAGCTGAAAACCATGGCACAGAAGAAAGAAGGCGCGCTGTCCTGGCGAGAAGCCAGCTTGCTCGAGTTGCGTTCGCCTTAGCCAGTCGTGCTCTTATCCGCCTCTGAGAAGACCATCACAAGGTGGCCGATCGGTACGTAGTAGGTCACACCCCCCCATTAGCTCAGGCCTTCTAACAATCAATCAATAGGAGGAGAGGCTGGCTCACTTGGAAGAGAAACTAGATCTCCTCCTAAGTGGCGGCTTGTACATACGATACAAATCCGTCAAGTGCTGCCTTCAGACCTTCTGACCGTCTTCTCAGGGCCAATCATGCCTCGTGTCAAGGAACTGCACTCGAAGAAATCCCTGACGCATCGGAGAAATCATACTCGACCCCCCCTCCAGCTCGCGAACATAGCAGGTCGGCAAGTCATGCGTCTACGGGCATTTTGGACCCTGAAGTCTCAAATTTGCGGCCTAGAAGATCAGACATTGCCGTTGGTATCTGCCTCTACTTCATGTACTGCCACAGACAGCCGATTTGGTGTTTCGAGCGTGAAGAGGTCAGTGACCCCGACCTGCTGCCTGAAGAGCTTGCCTGCAGCATACTGGCGCTCACTTCGCGCTGGTCAGAAAAGCGAGACCAGTTGCAGCTCAATGGCGACAACGCAAAAAGTCTTGTTATGCTTCGCATAGCAAACGGTACAGTAGAACTAACCACCATTGAGAGCCTGTGTCTCCTTTCGTACTCTTCCTTTATAGGCATGAAATATCCTGGTGGCATGCCAAGGTCCTTTTCAGCTAACACTATATAGATGGAAACTTCCACCTCGGACAGTTCCACCTCGGCCTTGCTTTTCAGCTTTGTCAATCCGCTATGCTGGATCTCAAGTCTTTTTATGATATCGACGACCCAACCACTGAGCGGAAAAAGAGACTTTTCTGGAGCCTTCAGGTACTCGAGCAGTTCTATGGTCGTCAGACTGGGCTGCTCAGTGTCCCAACTGAGATATGGCAGCCACGCTATTCATCAGCAGACGGTGGCCAGTTGGAACTAGACCCAAAGGCACCCCCTCTTCCCATGGACGAGCTTGGGTGCTCTGCACCCAATGAACCTGGAATATGGAACACAAGCGTTCATCTCGCCTGGGTGTGGAGCCAGGTCAGAAAATACGTTTCGAACTGTGCCCATAACATATTGAAAGAGCCCTGGAGGCACGACTCTATGTACGCCAAGGTAGTTTCCGATTTCATGGAGACCGAGAACATGATCCCTATGTGTCATCGGTACGATTCCGCCAAATTTTATAAGCGCAAAGTAGAAGAGTTGAGGGTGAATCGAGACTATTGGGCACCATGGCTCAAGGAGCAGTTCATGTACCACGCGATCCCTACCGTTTTGAACCACCCATTCCTCTACATTATCGGGGCGCAACACAATCCAAACTTGGCCATCCCCAACACTTTTTGGAGGCGATCTTCCGAGCTCGCCCTCCTGCACGCCACCTGGATCGTTCGCCTGATAGACATGGTTGTGGAGAAGGAGGTGCCACTGGCAGATCCGTTTTTTGGACACGTAGCAGCCATCGCAGCTACGGTGCACCTCTATTACTGTTGTTCTGCCGCCGCAAGGTTGAGACACAAGTCCAATACAGACTTTGCCAAGTGCAAAAGGTTTTTGAAGGGCTTTCTATCCTCGTCAGCAGCCTGCGCGGCACTGGTAAGAGTTCCCCACGATGAGCGAAGGTTAAGGCTAAAACAGGCTGCTCGTAGGACCGAAGCCTAGACAAGATGACGCGGATGGCCGCAGGTCCCGAAAGCATGGACGTCGAAGACTGGATGCCATCTAAGATATACCTCAGCGTCCCCTTGATGTGGGAAATTCTGCAGTTCAACTTTACGGAGGACTCTCACGAAGCCTCGCTTGGAGGTTTGCTGGCTAACTCTCTCACCCCTGCAGTGGCACATGAGGTTGCAGACGAAAGCTCAACACTGGAAATTATTGTTGCGACGTCACCGGAAATCACAATAGACACGGCCGACGGAGGACAAGAAGCACCTCCACTATCATTTAAAGGTTTTATCCCTCCGAGCCGACATTCACCTTGGACCAATCCCCGCGGCAATGAGCGATCTAATGAGCAAACTGACATCCTCAGTTTCAATTTCACACCATGGCTGTATGCGGACTCTTCCCAACTTACCAACATGGGAGACATGGCGCACCTCGGCATTGGGGATATGGGCAATGGCGACTCGCAGACCGCCATGAGCGAGAATAGAGGCAAGGCATGGTGGGAAGACGAAAACTACAGCAATGTCATGTTTAATCATTTTTAGCACTCCGGGTATGGTCGGCAGAGGCAGACTCTGGGAATTCAGCGTTGCATTACTTGGATTAGTGACATCCCAATTTTACACTACGCGTGAACTTATGGCATGTGCCCACGGCTGGCCTAAGGGCAGATGCTACGCAGATCAGGATCGAGAGGTCTTCAAAAGCGATGAAGCTAGCTATCTGCGATTCACTGAACTTCCTCGAATACGAACAAGTTCGTTACACTGCTATTGTGCGTTTTCGCACTACGAAGGATGTAGCCACTGACTCTGTCAGTACCATCACATACATACGCCCTTATCGCTCATCCCATAATTTTATACTGCGCCCACCCTGCCCGAGACCAAAGGTCAGCGCCCGGGCTTTTACGGTCTTGTGGTATAGAATTCCCTTGAGACAGGTCCCGAGTCAGTCTCCTCAGCTTACAGATGTGGCCGAGGAGACTTTAAGTGCCCAGATTATGATGCTCGTAGTCATTCGGTGAGGCTAAGGCGTTAAACAACTTTATCCCGCAACATCTTTCCTGCGTCGGTATCTAGGCCGGGATATGTTACAAAGTTCAAAGTTTGACTCCATGGGCTGGGACGGACTTCCCAGACCGGAACTCGGTGCTAGCCAAGGGCTGCAGGAATGGTCTTGCAGAGCCGGCATTCCTCTGGCTCACATACTCCAGTTATGTATCATTGGTCTCCTTCCCTCTCTGCTCGCTTTCCAAGTGGCAAACCCCAAATGAGGGAGCTCTGCAACTTTTAGTATTCCGATGAATAAGATAGCTTCGCGGATGGTGCCTGACGGTCAGCCCCGACTCTCAACCCGACAGTCGCTCCCGAGGACCCTTTGCCTTTGGTTGCCACATGCAGCACATCGTGATGATCATTCGCCTCCGACCCGGCGCCGGTTTCCTTTTGCCGATCACGTGACCGCTGTTACAGCACAGGTCCGACCTCATGGTACGCGGTTGCCATGGATAGCATAGTAGACGTATCTTTAGACGGCTCTGTCACTCCGGACACGCTCTTGGCAGAGGTTCCGAGTCCTACTTAACTCATCCTTCAGGTATACAGGTATACTATCCTGGCACCAGTCAGCTTCCTCGCGTGCCGACTTTTGTTCTGTCTCTTTCTTCCTACCCGGAAGGCCTTTATCCACAATGGCACCGGCACCTCGCGTTGTTATCATTGGAGCCGGTATCGTCGGCACCAATCTGGCTGATGAGCTGGTCCGTCGGGGATGGACTGATATCACCGTAGTCGAGCAGGGACCTCTAGATTTACCGGGTGGGTCCACATCTCACGCCCCCGGCTTAGTGTTTCAAATAAACAACTCCAAGACGATGAGCCTGTTCGCCAAATATACCGTAGAAAAGCTACGATCGCTGGATTGTTTTAACCAAGTGGGAGGTTTGGAAGTGGCTACGACTTCTGCAAGGCTCGAAGAGCTCAAGCGAAAACACGGCTTGGCGTCTTCTTGGGGCATCGACTCCCGTCTAATCAGCGCCGATGAGTGCGTTAAGATTTACCCGCTCCTAAATAGGGACCTGGTCCTCGGTGGTCTGCACATCCCCAGCGATGGCCTGGCATTGGCCGCGCGCTTTGCGCAGCTGCTCATTGCACGTACACAAAAGGCCGGTGTTCGTTATCTAGGGTCAACCCCAGTTACCGGAATAGCCCAAGCTGACGGCCGTGTCACCGGCGTAATTACACGAGATGGAACAATTCCCGCGGATATTGTTGTCTCTTGCGCCGGCTTCTGGGGCGTTGAGGTGGGAGCAATGGTCGGGTTGTCCATCCCTCTGGTGCCAATGGCACACCAGTATGCCAAAACCACTGCTGTGCCAGCTCAAGCGGGTCGCAACCCGCAACCGAACGGAGCGAAGCTGCCAATTCTGCGGTACCAGGACCAGGATCTCTATTATCGTGAGCACGGCGATCGATATGGCATTGGCTATTACGGCCACCGCCCGATGCCAGTCGTTGCGGCGTCGTTGGGCGAAACCCCAAAGCACGTGGACGAGCAACATATGCCGTCGCGCCTTGAGTTTACGCCAGAAGACTTTGAACCAGCATGGAAAATGTCCCAGGAGCTCCTTCCCGCCTTACAGCAGACCAAGGTTAACGAGGGATTTAACGGCATCCTCTCGTTCACCCCCGATGGAGGACCCCTGGTTGGACAGCCGCCCAACCTTGACGGATTCTTTGTAGCAGAGGCAGTGTGGGTGACACATTCCGCGGGCGTAGCTCGCGCTATGGCCGAGATCCTGACCACGGGAGTCTCACAGCTCGACCTTGGCGACTGCGATCTATCGCGATTTGATCAGGTCCAACTCAGCCCTGCTTACGTCAAGGAGACATCAACACAGAACTTCGTGGAGGTGTACGACATCCTACATCCTCTTCAACCGCGGGAATCGCCCAGAAACCTGCGCGTCAGTCCATTCTATAGTCGCCAACGCGAGCTCGGCGCCTTCTTCCTCGAAGCTGGCGGATGGGAGCGCCCGCAATGGTTCGAGGTCAATGCGAAACTGCTCAAGCAGCTGCCCGCCCGATGGCAACCCATTGAGCGGGATGCCTGGTCTGCTAGGTACTACTCGCCAATTGCTGCGGTAGAAGCATGGAAAACACGCACCGCGGCTGCCATGTACGATATGACATCCCTTCGCCGGCTTGAGGTGGCCGGCCCTGGAGCACTCGACCTGCTCCAGCGTCTCACTACAGGGGATATGTCCAAAGCGCCCGGCACTGTCACATACAGTCTGCTTCTAAATCGCCACGGAGGAATCCGAAGTGAGATAAATGTGGCCAGACTCAGCAACGATCTGTTTCAGGTTGCCGCCAATGGGCCTGTCGACTTTGTCTATCTCGATCGGGAAGCCCGCCTGCAAACAAAGAAAACTCCTGACCGATCCGTGCAGGTGCGTGATATCACCGGCGGCACTTGCTGTATTGGCCTCTGGGGTCCTCGCTCTCGGGATGTAATCGTCGAAGTCAGTTCAGACGACTTCACCAGCCGAGCTCTTCCGTACTCGCACGTCAAAAGAGCACACATCGGTTGTATCCCAGTTACGGTGGTCAACTTCTCTTACGTTGGGGAAATTGGCTGGGAAATCCACGCCAGCGCTGACAACGGCCTCTACCTATGGGAGGCCCTGTGGCAAGCCGGCAAGCCTTACGGAGTCGTTGCTGCCGGTAGAAGTGCCTTTAATGCTCTGCGTTTGGAGAAGGGTCTGCGATTCTGGGGCACGGACATGACAACTGAGCATGATCCATATGAGGCCGGCCTTGAGTTTGCTCTTGCTCCTACCAAAGAGGGTTATGTCGGCCATGAGGCTCTCAAAGGGCGTTCTACAAAAACAGCTAGTCGACGACTACGTTGTCTTACTGTCAACGACAGGCGCTCGATGGTACTTGGTAAGGAACCGGTATATGTTGGCGGCAAAGCGGTCGGGTACATCACCAGTGCCGCATTCGGATACACGATTGGGAAGCCCATCGCCTATGCTTACCTCCCAAAGACAGTAAGCGAAGGAGATTCCGTTGAGGTTGAGTATTTTGGGCGGCGGATCAAAGCTACTGTCACCCCAGAGCCAGTTTATGAATCTGAGCTGGGCAATCTTCAAGTATCTAGAAGAGAGCATAAGCTCTGATAAAAGCGCTTTAACTGATAATGACCCACCTAATTGAACTGAGCCTTGAGTGTAATAAGATCATCCAATTGGTATCTCAAATGTGGATTAGTTGTGTTAGGATCACTCGTTGCTGAGACGGAAGTCTAGAGAGAAATACGACGACAACAGCTATTTTGAATTACTAGTGGTTACGCGCGGAGCCTGTTTCGACTCAGTCAAATTAGGCTCGATACAGGGTGGGTTGACAACCTGCTCTCGTATTTCCTACCTATTCAACGCGTGTGATTTCTTTGCCAAATGTCACGGCGCCTGCGATGGACTATGTGCGAATAGGTGGGTCGATAATTGCGGTCTTTATTTACTTCTTCAGAAAGCTACGATTCGAAGATTTCAAATCAAGATTGCTGTACTATCTTTTGAAGATAATGTTTTGTCCGATGTGATTGAGCATCTAATATATAGTTATTTTTAGAAGTCTTTCAAGATCTGCCAATTTGATATCGAAGGGTTCTTGGTCTGCACGCTTTTAAGGACCCCTAACCCTAAAGAAGAATGGGATTACTGATATCAGAAAGCTACTGTAGTACTCTGGTAAACCGTATGTAAAGGCTTCCAAGTATGCAAATCTTCAAACTCATCCATACCTCGATATCACTTAAGGAAGCTTAATTCCTGAACCGTTAAATATTATCGAGTGTATTAATTGCATCGTCGGATATCAGCTAGAAACAACTCGAAGCCTTGTAGAGTACTACTTAGGCACCTATTAACGTAGGTGTACAAGAAGACAAGTTCAGGATTACAGAGACGCTACCTCAGGTATCTCTGTATGTAACTATGATACTTGCAAGGGGTTGAAAAAATGCAGCCTATCAGCTGGGACCTGTTCAGCGTCCGCTCAATGTCAAGTATGGGCAGCAATGGAGTATCAGGCGGAATATTAACATCCCTGTTAGATACCCCTCTAGCGTTAGATCTAGGGCCGTTACTATACTGAATTTCTGATTCGTACAAAGCTCGAAAAGGTTAGTTCATGAAAAATGCCTAACTAGAACGTTAAACTTCCCCCAATAGCGTAATATATATGAAGCACATGATTCGATATGCTGACTGCAGGTGAACTCCCGTCGTGCTGTTATTGATCCATATAGAGTGGGCTTGGTACCTTACCATAGTGGAGTAGCCTTCCATCCAAGTCAGGCTAAGCGCCATGCCGACCAGAATTCGGGCTGTTCCCAAGACCTCCAATTTCAGCCTCTACATACAACTCTTGCCAACCCCATCTCCATCACCTTGAAACGTTCGTTAGCTATTATATCTTTCTTAAACATCTTCAGAGCGTCAGCGCCGATATCAGACGACTCGGATTTGGCTTATAGTGCTCGGGGCTCGAGATTTCTCCATACGCAACAGTCGTCTTCCCTTTCTTTGGTCTGGGTAGTTCTATTTCAAGGATACAGCGGCAGATTGGGTCCGTCCACGATCCACCAACCCAAGCAAGCAAGGAACATACGAATACCGTCTTCACAATCAACCTTCTAGAATTCCCTATCGCCAACCAAACCACCTGATACAAGTATATTATCTGAGACTCATGAAAAGATAACTTTGAATTATTTTTCGGTGGGCTGGATCGGCCCAAGCTGCAATGTAAGCTCAAACTTTATTCTTTTCACTCCCGCAAAGTATAATGTCAGGAAACAAGAATTCCGGATCTTTAACAGCTTTTCAATCTGAAAAAGCGCGTTACAACAACGAACACTGTTCATGCCATTGCGACAGCCGGATGCAACCGGGTAGCATGCGTGACCACAACAGGCAAATCTGGCAAGTGCCATGGCCGCTGGGTTGGATCGCATTATCCTCAATATGCTCATCAAAAAATTCCATCTAGGGCTTCCCGTTATCCCCCGTCACGATATGATGGCGACTCACGCCGTTCGAGATCACGGGAACGTTCACCAGATCGGCGATCGTTATATAGTGATGGCGGGCCGCGACGTTCTTCCGCCGAGTCTCGGTCAAATAACTCGGCGGCTTTTCAGTCAAATCGAGATGGCTTCCGCGACATTCCCCGTGACATTCCCCGTGACACTCCGCGGGCTCCAAAGGCACTGCTCGACCCTCCCAGTGGACCACGAGGCGGCGGTTACTCCGGCGATTTCCGCGGCCGGGGTCGTGGGAGGGGCAGAGGCTGGCGCGATGACAGTCGGGATCGCGGAAGAGACCGGGACATCGACTTCAGAGATCGAAGAGACCCGCCATATCGAGACGAGCGCAGCCGAGAACGCGACCGCGGTGATTGGCGAGACCGAGATCGAGACAACTTCAGAGGCCGGCGCCCATCGCCTCGCGGTAGATCACCTATCGGAAGGGATTTTCGGGATTCAAGGGATTTGAGAGATGCGCCACTCGGCGTCGACGCCGACCGGGCTCGGCGCGGATCCCGGGATGGACCGCTCTCCGCAGGATCTTCCTCGTCCGATCCTCCTTTTGGCCCTTCGTCTTATCGTGGTGGCTACGGCGGCCGCGGACGAGGTAGAGGTCGAGGAGACTGGGATAGAGGCCGCGGCAGACCCTTCTACGACGATCGTGACAGGTACGGGCCGCCCCCCCGGGCTCGCTCTCAGGAGGGACGATACCGAGACCGGGATGACCGCGACAGGGAACGGGATAGCCGGTACTTCGACGGAGATACTCGTTCACGAGATCAGCGCGAAGATCGTGATATTCGTGACCGTGAACATCGCATTAAGTCAGAGAGGACTTCACACGAACCTGCCCCCACCAAGAAGGATATCTCGCCGCCGCCTGTGGCGCCTGCGGCGCCGTCATTTGGATCCGTCCCTAACAGGACGGTGACATCGGTCGACGTCGGATCTGCGATAGGTAGAGCACCACCGACTGGCCCCAGAGCATTGAATGAGGATCGGGCGCCTCCCCCGAGCCCTTCACCTATCATGGAGACGAGGCTACCGCCAACAGGCCCGTCTAAACCATCCTTTCCGGAAGGCAGCCCGACTATCCCGTCTGGTCCACGTGCCCAACGTACGGGCCCGTCTAGTAAACAGTGGATCAATCCCGCTCTGAAGAATCGAGTGCCTGAATCTCCGAAATCCAATAGGTCCCAGAGTTTCGCCCAGCCCCAGCCCACCGGGCTCCGTTCCGAGAGCACTCAATCTGAACGACATGTTGACGTCGACAGAAGGCCGCGCAGTAGCGATACAAAAGACGACGTTCAGGGTGCTTCTACGATTGGTGACCTTCGTGAGCCGCATACTACGGATCTTGGCCAAGAGCCTCCCAAGACAGTTCGCAGGCCCCACTTAGCTGGCTCATCATTGGAGAAAGACCAGAAGGTAGACGCCATCTCCCATCCGAGTAAGGTCGAGAATGCTGCAGAAAAGACAACCCAGAGCACCGCTGAGGCCTATCCCCGCGCCGACGAAGACTCGGGAGCAGATAGAGATGTTAGAATGGTAACTGATGAGGCGAAGGTTAAACCGCAGCTAAATTCGACACTAAAAGTACCTGTTATTCGTGTCTCAATGCCTCGAAAACAGTCAAGGCCATCACTTATGGACCAGTCTTCCGAGTCGGACGATGATGAAGAGTTCGGGGAAGAAATCGAGTCAGAGATGAACGAGGTGGAAGGGAAACTCAAACGCCTTGAACGTGACGCGTATTCGGTACCTATTGATGCTATCGTGAGGCACGCGATCATCTCCCTGGATGCCGTCACAAAAATCCTAAATGAGCCGGAAGGCTTAGAATGCATGGTTGGCCCGATTCCGGATAATACCAATGCTTCTCAGTCGGAGAAAGCCGCTTCAGAGTTGCGACCCGAGCAAGCACCAAAGAATGATAAAACTACGCATAGCGCTGAAAGGGAGGGGATATTGAGCAGCGGAGCTTCGCCAGTAGTGCCGAAGCCTGCGCCGCTACCCCCAGCCACTTCCACCGTAGAGCCGGCCGAGCTTCCTGACAAGCGGAGTATGGAACGGACACCCTCTGTTGCGCCACCGGTGGACGAGAATAAGCCGGAGGTCAGCGACGGAGATGTAGTGATGGAAGATGCTCCCGCCATCAGCCAAGCTGAACCTGCTATTCCGATCATGTCGGCACAACCTAACGGAACACCGACCCCCCAGAGGCGATCTCCTTCTGCAGAGAATGAAGCGGCTCCCTCGAAGCAAGGCAGCAGAAGGGGCTCAAGTCCGCCTTCAGCAGAAGACGAGGGCGACGATACTGAGATCGAAGATGTTGACCTCCAAAGAATTGATATCGTCCGCACGCACGGGGCCACGCCGCCAATCGATAGCCTGCCAGAATTCGACGGAAAGCCGTGGTATGAAGACCAGGAGTTTCTTGAATCGATGGACGGCCCTCGAGTGAGTTTGGACAATTTCATCCTAGCAAAACTGAAGACCGATGCACAACTCCTGCTAGCTGAGCAGACGCAAGCAAGGAAGATTTATTCCGGTAACTACGAGGAATACCTGCGCTTCACCCTGTCTGACGATCCACTTGCCGTGAAAAGCCGTGAGAAGTTCTCATGCGTGCCCAGCATGGAACCAAATGGGCAGAAACCGGGATTTAATGCTGAACCGAAGCCGGAGTCAACGAGGCGAAGCCGGTACGCTTCAGAACGCGACCTGGAGAGGATACTCGAGGAGTCCCGGCGGGTTGAGGACGAGAAAAGGGAACGGCAGCTGCGCGCAGAGAAGGAGAAATACAGGACGGAAAAGGAAGCAATACTACCTGAGCAATATCAGACGCCGCAAGAGAGGGAGAACGAATTCTACACTGACGTGACGGGCTTCGTCCAGGTCGAGAAAATCGTAGCAGCCTGGGAAGTCTTACCACCCGTTGACAATTTTACGGAGGAGGAATATGCCATGTTTGAAAAGGCGTATCTCGAGTTTCCTAAGCAGTGGGGCCGAGTTTCGGCCCCGCTCCCGGACAGGGACTTTGGGACTAGTATACAGTTCTACTACCTTAAGAAAGAGAAGGATGAGCTCAACCTCAAGGAAAAGCTTAAGAAGCGGCCGAAGCAGCGTAAGAAGGGCCGAGGCAAGCAGAGGTCTAGCGCTCTTGTCTCAGAGCTTGGCAACGGGGATAATGAAAACGAGGAGGTGCAGGAGACGGGCGAAAACGGCGAGCGGCGACGACCCCGTCGGGCTGCTGCTCCTACATTCAACTCGGAAGCCACACCGGCTACTGATGGGGAGGGAGCCACGCCGACTGGAACCCCAGGACGTCGGGGCGGCGCAAAGACAGAGGGATCTCAGGAGAAACCAAAGCGTCGAGGCCGCCAGGCTGCTAAGGACAAAGAGCCGAAGCAGCCGCGTGCTACTCCAGCTCTTGCTGCTGCGCCGCCGCCTACGGCTGCCAAAGGAAACCGGTCCCGCTCCAGCTCCAGAGCTCAAGGTCCCGACTGGATATCACAACAGCAGCCAAACGAAGTGACTCGCCTTCCGGCGCATCCGGAGCTGGCCCCGACTGGGGTTCAGATGCCACCTGCTAACATACAGACATCCTTCCCGCAGACTCAGCCCCTAGTTAATCCGGAAAGGATTGTGACTTCTGCCCCTGCTGGCCCATTAATAGACGTTATGGCCCCCCCGCCGTTACGTCCGGATCCATTGCAACAGCCCCCTGTTGCGTTGTTAGATCTTAACCAGACACCGGGGTCTGACCGCAAATCCGGCACGCAACCGTCAAGCTACTGGAGTGTCCCGGAGGCGACAGAGTTTCCGCTACTACTTCGATCTTTTGGCAGTGATTGGGCAGCCATCGCTTCCCACATGCGAACCAAGACCGCGGTTATGGTAAGTATTTTCTCGAGTATTGCATGCCGATTTGTCGTGTTGACTGTTCCACATAGGTCAAGAACTATTACGCCCGCCGGAAAGATGCAGGCACAGGATGGGAGGCAATCGTAAACGAAGCCGACGCTAAAAAGGCCCGTGGAGAAAAGAGGCCCGCGCCTCCTGCCCCCAGCATTTCCGGAGTCAAAAAACGCTACGAAACTTCGGGCAACCGACTAATCGCAGCCGCAGACGCCATCATGGAAGACGCACCTTCAGTAAAAGGAGAACATCCGGCGACGACGCAGTCAATGACTGGGCGATTCAATGTACCCATTGCAGCTCAACCCCAGCCAACTCTTATACAACCGCCGTTCGCGCAATCACCCCAGCAGCCTCCGTCGGTTCAGAGCCACGCAACTGGTCCAGCCGGGCCTCAACCTCTTGCTCAGCCGGTGACTCAGGTCTCCTCCCCAGGCGCCCGGACTATGAGGCCGCCATTCTCGTTCGTTCAAGAGAGAGAACGTGATGCTATGCTGCAGCCGCGGGGTCGCACCCCGTTAGGGCAGAAACCTGTTCAACCAGCGCCGCCCACGTCTGAGCCACCTGCAAGGCGCCCATTGCCCGGCTCGCTAGCCGAGTCACAAGCCGAGCGGCAAAGGGCAGAATCCAAGGCGAGGGAATATGTCCAGCAACCAGAGCGCCAGCCATTGCGCGTTAAGCAGGAACCCGACCTTATCCGACAATATGAAAGTTTTCCACCCCAAGCCCAACTTGGTCGTATCGCTCCATCGCGTGCAGATGCGGTGCCGCTCACTCGACCACCTGAACCTCCACGCGCGGTAGCCCCTGCTCCGCAAGCTCCATATGCAGCTGTTCTTCAGCAGCAATCCGGTAGAGGTCTGCTAGGCGACACGCATCCATCGCCACCCGCACCTCCACGGTCTATAGCCCAGTTGAGTCGGCCAACGTCCGCTGCCAGGAGCGCCCCAGAGCCTTACAGAACTCCACCGCTACAGCCAACGCCACCAGCAGCTGCACCTACTCCCCCACGGCCCCCGGAGCGCAAGACGTCTAGTCTGATGGCACTCCTGAACGACGATCCTCCCCCTCCTCCTAAACGTGTTGTCGATATGCCCGCTGCAGCTAAGCCGTCATCGACTCCTCCACCTCTGTCAAGCAATCTCTCTCGTCCGCCGCCGCCTCCGCCTCCGCCTACTCAAGTCCGACGCGATGTGCACGTGTCCGAGTCTCAGCCATACGGCTACAGAAACCCGCCTGCAGCACCGTCTTCCATGCCTCCTTTGAAGCCTTATGCCACTGCTTCACCACAGCCACAGCAACTTAATACCCCAAGGCATATGCCTGTAGAAAGTGTTGCAGATCGAGATTATTTCAGTCAGAGGTCGCGCGCGTTTTCTACACACCAACCTTCTACCAACTCGCCTCAGAGCGCTCATCCCTACGCCTCTCCAGGGCAATCTGCCCAGATGCCATACCAACCACAGACATCATACCCATACGGCCCGCAATCCCAGCCCCCTAACGCCGGGTCCCCGCCGCCTCAATACTCGAGCCACCAGCCGGCTACTAGAGTCCATGACCCTCAACCCGGCCGGGACCCCGGCTGGCCGAGCGCTCACCAAAGCCACGGGCTTCAACAGCAACATCAACAACACCAGCAGCATCAGCAGCACCAGCACCAGCAGCACCAGCAGCACCAGCAGCAGCACCAGCAACATCAGCAACAGCAGCAACCTGCGTGGGGACCACCACACCAGTCTCAACAACCGAAGCCAACGCAGCCACCGACACAGACACCCTGGGCCTCCCAGCACGCACAACACGCACAAGGACCGAAGCCTCCGGCACCGAGCAGCTCCGTGCCGCCCCAGCCGTCCTGGACCAACGCGCCGCCGCCGCCTCGCGGCCACGACCCCATGGCCCTACGCGACGTTCGAGATGTCTATCCGCCGCATAGGATGCAACCTACCTTACAGCCGCAGTACGCTCCTAACTCGCGAGGCTCAGATGCTCCGCCACCACAAGCACCTGCAGGATATGTCCGATACGCTAATACGCCCGGTCCCGGACGGGATCCTCGCGACCCCGGCTCGTCTAGAAGCTACACGCCAGTCAGTGCCTACGATTCCCGGAACTACCCACCCCCTAGGCAAGAGATCCAGGAGGCGCAGCTCCGGGAGCAGCAGCACCAGTCCCTCCTACAGCAACAGTTGAGACCGCAAGATAGGCAGTATTTCGACCGCCCACCGCCTAATCAATATGGACGATAGAGGCATATAGATAGCGATTTCTACAACAGGCTCCGAGCTGAGAAAAGGAGAGATTATCTCCACAGACCGACTCTCATGAATGGCGGCGGCAGCCAAGTCCTCTTGTACCCAGCTAGTTGGTGCGGAGGTTATCCGATGATTTGTATTGATTATGAAACTTTTCTGGAAGTGAAAAAGCAAAAGGCCGAGCAATACTTGCTTTAGCTAGATGTTTCCGTTTGAGTACCTATGCTGGAGTGTGGACGGCGGCTACCGTACAAGATACACAGTTTCTGTGAAATTTTTGATCCATAGACGCTTTCTACAGGATAGCATGATGGTGATTGCTACTGGCAAGCCGGTTAGTGCTTGTGATGCAGACGGGTGAGCGCTGAAGCTATTATTATGGTGATGAATGTAAAGCAATCACCTGAAGGGCTGTTACTTCTTTAACTTAAAGCAGTGAACTTAAAGCAGTGAGTACAAAGAAAGTGGGACGAGCCGTGAGCACCCAGGTGAGAGGCCTCGAAGTGCACGTCCATACACCTCGTGTCTATTAAATGTGATCTCATTCCATGTTGGTATCTATAAGAGCGTATCTTGGTTTACTATCAACAGAAGAAGTATCGACCAAGCAAGCCTTGCTTTAAAAAGCTGTCAAAGACGGTAGTCTAGGTCCGGGGGGCGTTGAAATCATACTGTAGCAGCCGGCAATGTGGGGCCAAATGTCCCCCTGAAAAGCGTAGGTACCCAACCACTTTATACCTGATCAATACGCCATCGGTACCTAGGAGTACGTAAGACGTATGGCGAACTCCCCGCTATCCCCATATTCACCACCGTACCTACATATGCCAGGTGCAGTAGTACGAGATGTCAGCGTATGTGACACCTGCACATTAAAATACGGAAATTGTGCATATCACATGCATGTATGGAGGTGTCCTCTTTCTAGCACCTATATAGGTACGTCCGTATATGGTCAATGGTGGTTGTGTGTACCCGGTTCATTACTTTAAAAGAACACAGAGCCCGTACTGTGAGTGTATGTATATGTGTGATGGCCTTAATTGATGCCCCTGCTTTGCCTCCGACCCGGCGACACCTGCAACACGGTGAGAACCAGGAAGACTCGATGAAAAGGTAAATGGAGTAAATAAAGTACACACAGTACATACGTACTTCTCCATCTCCACCTTGAAATTGCCCGCTCTTCAAATCGACACTAAGACGATAGACAAGGAAGGGCGTCGACCACCGCAAAGTCGACGTCAATAACATTAACGACGAAACGGGAACGACGAGATACACGAAATCACGATCGGACCAGCAGGCATATGTAGTAGATCTTGTATGCGGAGCATTATAATAAGGCTTCGCGTATTTACAGTCACAGTCACAATCACAGCTGCCCGCGAATCCCGGTTCCTCCTCGCCCGGACTCGGACCCAGTGCTGGTACCGGCGCGCCTGCCGTCTGAGCCCGACAGGCGCAGTGACATAGGGCAGACTGCCCATTATCACGATACAAGATGTTCTGGAGGTTTGGCGGCTATGCCAACATCTCCACCATAGACACAATCCTCGACAAGCCTGACTTCCAACTTGAAGACCTATTAGAAGAGAGCGACCTGATTCAAGAGCTCAAACAACACAACACGAAGCTTATCGAATATCTTCGTGAGGAAAAGGTGCTCGAGAAACTGCTGGAGTATGTCGTCGCACCGAAGCTCGAGCCCGTGGGAAATCCCGATGGGGACGACGATGCCCCTGATGATGACAAGAAGGGAAAGCTGAGGGGGCTGCCGTTCACCCGCCCACGTGCGTCGTCGAGGGCCATGAGCGAAGAAAACGATGAGGACGAGGCCGAGAAGAAGCGTAACCGCTACGCCTACGTCGCGGCCGAGGTTTTATCTTCTGATAACTGGTCCATCTACGAGGCTCTGATGGAAACCCCGTCGCTCCTGCGCAACTTCTGGAACTTCTTGAACCGCCCCGCCCCGCTCGATCCCCTCCAGGCCAGCTATTTCACCAAGGTCAACGAGTCTCTTTTCGATAAGAAGACGGAAGAGATGGTCGAGTTGGTGAAGTCGCTCGACAATGCAATTCCAAACATACTGCGCCATGTCGACTGCCCCCTGGTTATGGACCTGCTGCTGAAGATCATCAGCCTGGAGCGATCTGACAACGGCCAAGGCATCATCGAGGTAGGTCCACACTCTGCGTCGCCCCTATCATTTCCTGCCGCTGTCTACTCGTGGATTGTTAACCTGCTTTTTTTTTGGGTCAATAGTGGCTACACACCAAAGATGTCATGCCGACGCTGCTCTCGTTCCTCGGCCCCGGCCACAGCTGGGCAACGCAAACATCCGCCGGAGACTTCATCAAAGCCATCATCACCGTCTCCGCAAACGCCTCACAGAACGAGCAGGCTTGCATCGGCCCGAACGAACTCACCCGTCAGTTGGTCTCCAAGGATTGTGTAGAGACACTGATCGGCTACATGTTAGGCGGCGGGAACGCCTTGACTGTCGGTGTAGGCATCATTATCGAGGTCATCCGCAAAAACAATTCCGATTATGACCCGGATGTTGCTACGGATTCTAACACTCTACCCTCGAGCCGCGACCCCATCTATCTTGGCACTCTCCTCCGTCTCTTCGCCGAGCACGTGCCCGACTTTATGAATCTTATTCTCAGCGCCCCTGCCCAGGGGCGGCGACTGGACTCTACGTTTGGAGACCAGATTGAGCCCCTCGGCTTTGATCGTTTCAAGACGTGCGAACTCATGGCCGAGCTGCTCCATTGCAGCAACATGGGATTGCTGAACCAGGTTGGGTCGGAACAAGTAATCGCCCTACGTGACGCTGAGCGCCAGCGCCTACGAGCTGAGGGGAAGCTTGCCCCCAATCGTGGCGAGGAGGCTCAATCTTCTGAGGACCTCACCATGCGGACCCGTATTTCTTCGCCAGACGACAACCGCCGGTTGGAAGTCACCAACGCTTCCGATGACGATGGTTTCGAAGAAGTTACTCCGTCGGGCGACATGACCGAGGATACCTCGCATGAGTTCGTGAAAGCCGAGGAGGAAATCCCCGGTTCCCCTACCACCTCATTCCTCGACAAGGATGATGACGACTTTGTCGATGAGCCACTCAGCTCCCCTCGGCTCAAGGTTCAAGATGGTAAGGTCAACGACGAGCAATTTGAGAATCCGGAGCTTGTCGTTGCTCCCCTGTCCCCGAGAAAGCAGACCATTACGCCAGCCGAGACGCAGGCGGTCGTTACGGCCGTGGCAGCGGAATCTTCGTCAACGGGTCGGTCGTCTACCGACAACTCGGCAGCCACGAAGGAGGACGAGCCAGTTGGAACTGCTAATCTTGATTTGCCGCCGGACGCCAAGCCGTCACCAGCAGAAACAGCGGATCAGCCACCGCCGCAGTCAGACCTCCAGTTACCTTTGCGAACTACCGATGCCACAGCCAAGGAGGAACATGATGCTCCTCATCCCTCGACTACAGGAGCCACTGTACCGGGTGTGTCGCCCGAAGCCAGTGAGCCCAAAGCAGTTTCGAGCGAGACGGCACCGCAACAAGGCGACTCTGGAACTCCAACCGGTGCTTCACCCGGTGAAGCCCCCACCACTATCCCGCATGAGCTAGACTCCACTCCTTCCGGCACGGGTGATCAGCAGCTACAGCCCGTTGTAGGGGACTTTTTAAAGATGCAGTTCGTAGAACACCAAGTCGTTCCAACAATACTAGTAAGGCATTCCCCCAGGTATATATGGGGATTCATACCTGAAGCTAACCTTCCTAGTCCTTCTTTTTCAAATATCCCTGGAATAATTTCCTCCACAATGTCGTCTATGATATCGTCCAGCAAGTATTCAACGGGCCTATGGATCGTGGATACAATCCCACCCTTGCCATCTCGCTCTTCGAGGCCGCAGACATCACGAATGCCATCATCAATGGCCAGGCCGCGAGCGAAAAGTCCCAAACCCAAAGCAAAACACGCATGGGTTACATGGGCCACCTAACACTCATCGCCGAAGAGGTTGTCAAGTTCACCGAACGCAACCCCCCGGAGCTCCTTTCGCAATTAGTCATGGACCGCGTTATGAGCCAAGACTGGATTAACTACGTCGAAGGTGCGCTAGCCGAGACCCGCGAGAGGGACAACGCAATCCTCGGGGGCGTCAGGCCTGAAGTTGCTATGAACAACCGGGGACAGATGGGCAGCAGTGGACTCGGTGGTATGGGCTTATCTAGTCTCGGACTCAGTGCCGGGCAGGGTGGCTCCAACGCTCTCGCGGAGGCTGGCCTCACCGCTGGCGGCAGCAACACAGACACTCAGGACAATGGCAGTGGAAGCAGTTTAGGGCCTTTTAGCATCAGCTCTGGATTGTTATCCGGATCTGGCTTCGGCAGCTCTAGCGATGAGGACGAAGACGATGCGGAGGATAACGAGGAGGATGTGAACAATGAGGTTAGTTATTTCCTTTGATTGCGTCTTAAGTCATTCCAGAGACTGCCGGCTCTCTGGTGCCACCGAGGAAGCACTGGAAGCGGGCCCATCTCCTGGCCCGAGATGGGGGAGTAGTAGGTCAAGTGACCGCTGCTTTTCCCAGGTGATAGAACAGTGGAGTCACGTTACTATCGCGAGAAGAAAACTTCCTGGTGGGAGACCATGTGTGCTCGCTCTCCCGGCCGAACTTGGCGGAATCAAGGGAGCCTAGAGATACGACCTTCTCGTTGGAGAAACCACCGAGGATGGGGTATCAGATCAGTTTTCAGACTAGCAATGGCCCCGAAACCGAAATTGCGTGGTATTTGGATCTAGGATGCGATGCTCATTCCCCTTCCCTCTGTTTCAGGTCAGGAGGCGTACCGGAGAACGTGCCTGAACGGATTCGAGATGCAGTACGAGCGAGCAAGTGCGCTCAAAGGAAGAGGAGGTTAGCTCACTGCTACGACCGAGGAGCCACAGAGCCGGGTTCTCTCACCCAGCGGACCGAGATCGAGTCTCTAGGACAGGGGTTGAACGCTTTTAGACCGGTAGTGAAGGCAAAAACCCGGAATGAAGGGACATATTGCCAAGATGGCAAAGCCAAAGTCCAGGTCAAAGACACTGCGGACTAAGAGGAATCCAAAGAGCAAGGTTGGCCGCGAAATCATCTCGTCTCGGACTGGTACTTGTCTTTTTGGCAAGACTCTTTTTCCTGACTTGAGCGAATCAAACCTAGCCAACTGGATTTGAGACATGGTCCTCAGTTGCGGTTTGCCTATACCACGCCACCGCCATCACCAAAGCTACTATGACGTGGCGGGAAAGAGATCGAGCATTACCTGGACATTTTCCTGGACTTAGCCATGACCGTCCTTTCTTTTGGGGACTAAATTCACATTTGGAGTGCCCGAATTGCGTACTGACACGTTACTATAGTTCCGTGCTTACACTGATAACATGAATGCTGGATCGTCATCAATGGACCCTCCTTCCATCCCTCCGCCACCCCCTCCGCCGCCGCCGTTGAACGTTCCTCCGTCCCGTGCCCGCTTACAATTAGCTGCACGACTCGCAATGCATCAGAAGAACGCTGCTGCGGCTTCAGCGCAGTCGGCAGAAGTAGAAAACAATGATGCAGCCGACGACTCGAAGCTTCCCGACACCTCCGAAAGTATTCTACGCAATCCATTTGACGATGATGGAGGCGACGTGGATGATGACAGCGACGACGGCTTCGGTGAAGGGGGGAATGCTGGCGACTCGTGGACTGCGGGCCGCGGCAGTTGGTGGCTGCGGAGAGGCAAGGAGAGGTTTGATGAGAGTAAAGGTGACTCCGACTCAGAGAAGGATGAGACAGCAGGCAACGACAACGATGACGAAGAATTCGGGGATTTCGCCATGCCCGAAGTCGACAAGGAGGGCGATAACGAGAAGACCAATGTTATCGTTAAGCCTCTCCCCGTGCATCCGCCGCAGAACCAGAAGAGCTCTCCCTTCACGCTCTGGCCATTCGGGTCGAAAGACAAGGAGAAGCAAAAGAGCAAGGAGGGAGGGGAGCCCGAGAACCGTGACGAGCCGCAGGATGTTAGAGGCGAGGACGGCGAGAAGCTCAAGAGTACCCACCAAGCGGCACGGAGAACCAGCATCGAAGAGCCCGACGACGAGGAGGTTGTCGTCTAGAAAGCGGCCTCGGACTCGGATGCGGATATGGACGCGGATGCGGAGCTCGGTGGCGGTTTTGTCACCGTCTCCAGAGACTCATAGGCTGAGATGCGGCATGCAGCGGTTCTTCCCCGGTTGCCCCGAAGACCCCCGGATGTCGGGACGCGCGAGGGTGGGCTTGAATGGGATGAGATGATGGTTCAGGTTGTATTATATACTGTGGTGTGCGTTTGTTCATTGTTTGTACAAGTAGCATGGAATGCCGAGGATTCAGAATGATGACATTGAAGCCTTAACCTCTAATTGGATGCCCCTAGATAAACACCCTTGAGTACGTCCATATCGTTCTCACGCTGTCACTGGAGACACCTACCGATCCATCCTCAGCGGGGTCACGCCAGCCTCCCTTCGTGTAAGTCCGGTCCCCTGGCCTACTTTCTCTGTAGGCGCCTTATGGGTGCTTGTTTAAGGCTGCTGACTTTAGTACGCTACGTGATAGTCGTACAACTCCCTGTGCCATTCCGGGAAGTAGAGCACATATGTTCCAAGCCACGGGCACGTTCTAATTCACTGTCCACGAGCAGGTATTTAACGATGTTCATTGTGTGGTACCATTACCACTGCGACTAACTCAGCAACTCAGCGGAACGAGCTAGCTACAGACACGCACCAGGCGAGTCGCCCATCACGCATCATCTCACCCATCTTATCATCTTCTCTTTTATTTGATCTTGAGCACGGCCTTGCCGAAGTTGTCGCCCCGCAGCATGCCGACGAAGCCCTCGGCGGCGTTGTCGATGCCCTCGGTCACGTGCAGTTTGGCACGAAGGGTGCCGTCGGCGAGCCAACCCCGCACCTTCTCCTGGTGCTCCGCGTGGTACGCCGGGCCGAACTCGGGTCGCCCCACCAGGAACCCCTGCATCGTGATAAGCTTCGTCACCAGCTGGAACAGACCCTTGACGCCGTAACGCTGCTCCGGCGGCTGGTTGTAGCCCGAGATCTGTAGTGGCGTGGCGTCAGTCTTGCGAGTCGTGTAAAAGGAGGAGGGGGGG
>QJNX01000266.1:0-87552 GCA_004155925.1 Monosporascus sp. MG133
CAGGGCCAAAAGATCGGTGGAATGATCGCATTTGTGGTGATCATTCTGGTGCTAACAGCTGTACATATACTGGAGCCGTTACGGTGGACAAGGCCGTAACACCTTTTAGGAACTATTACTCCCTGTCCAAAAACTCTAACCCTCTTTTAATTAGTCGAAATTTAAAAGAAACTATACCCCCTCCCGCTTATTACGGAATACTTAAAATTAAAAACTATAAATTAATTCTCCTTAAGCCTTATAACAAAACTATTAAGAAATTTTTTTTTTCGAAATTAAACTTTACCTTGAATAATATAAAAGTTTTTTAACGAAAAATTACCAGAAAATAAAACCCATTTCGTAATTATTTATAAAGAAAGTACTTAATTAGTTCGAATTTATTCTGAAATATTATTTAATAAAATATTTTAATAATTACTTAAATCGTATTAATAATATTTTCAATTATTATAAATATTTAAAAACACGAATAAAAAGCTTATTTATAAAGACCGATAAATAATAATATATAATTAAATAAATATATAACCTTAAGAAAATTACATTAATAACCAAATATGCGATTATATTTAACAATGTAATAATTATTTTCAAATTATTATAAAATACGTTATTTTCCTTTTTTAAAACGGCTTAAAGCTTTAGGTTAAACATAAGATATTTAAGGTACTTAAAATTGAACCGTTCGAAAATTATATTAATAAGGTTATTATCGCCGACAGACGTATTTTTAATTGGTACCTTGAAAAGAAAAAAACCTGCAGACGAAATAACAACAAACGCTTTAATAACAAAAAAAATAAAAAATAAAACCTAAAAAATTTAATACCGATTCGAAAAAGTCCAAAAAATAACTCTAAAATTAAATATTTTAATTATGGCAAAAAGAGACATTTTAAAAGCAACTATCGCTTTTTACCTAGAGAAAAACTTTTAAAAAAAATTAGATTCCTTAACTTAAGAAAAAGATCCGCGCGGTCGAACGAAAACTAGATAATAAAGAAAAAGATAAAAAGAAAATAAACCTTACTTCCGCGGATTAGAAATTTACTATTATTACTACCAGCAGGGTTAAAAACGACGATCCAAAATATAAAGATTATACTATTTACAAAAATATTACGGTTAAAGTTTGTAAATATTATCTAAAATAAATAATCTTTAAGGTAACCATTACGTTAAAATATATTTATTATTTCGATATATAAAAGTATAAAATATACTACCAAAACCGTTAATTACGGAAAGATATCGGTAATTGGAAATAATTATCCCCATAATAATATATTTTTTTTTAAAAAAATATACGATATATTTAAAACTTTTAACAAATAATTACAAATCTTAATATTTTACTATTTCTTATAATTGTAACTGATTTATCTATTTACGCCCTAAAAAAATAACGACCTTCGGTTAAAATATAATAAAGAACGTTTATAAAATTAAATACAAAATGCAGATATATAGAAACCCCCTAATAACCAGATTACCCTAAGTTTTGTTATCTATATCCAGTATTAAAACAAAACCAAAAGGTTATAATATAAGGATATCTATATTATTTGCCGATATTTGGTATTAAATACGAACTTTTAGTTATAAAAACATCTTTTTAGAAATTTATTTTTCCGACCCCTTAATTCGCAAAATATATAAATCCCAAAAAAGGCCAGAAAAAAGCAACTACATTTAAATGCTAATTCGGCAATAAAAAATAGTTTAAATATATAAAAGATTATTATATTAAATATACAATTTAAAAGGTACTTAAATAAAACCGTTTTTTAACCTTTAAAATATACCAGTAAAAAAATTATAAAGGTTTTAAAAAGTAAGGTACCGAAAAGCCCTTATATATAAAACCTTATATAAAGTAAAAAAAAAAAAATGAATACGGTACTAGATCGAAATTTTTATTTATTACGAAAACAAAATATTTAATATTATAATCGATTCCGAAACAAAAAGAAACTTTATTTTTATAACGGCTAACTGGCTTAATTAACTATTAAACCCTACTCGTACGGTTTATGTTAGCAGTAGTATTATGGGAATCTAGGTAATAGACTGAAGGTATAGTTACGTTTGGTAATAATAGATATTAAGGGTAATCTGGGTAATTAAGTTATATTATAAGCTGGTGTTATTTAGATTATAGGAAAATAACGAACGTATATATATTATTTTTGGCTCAAGGTGCTTAAACGGTTCAAACCTTTAAGTTCGTTAAAATCTTTAAGCTTTCTGTAGGCTTAAGGGGCTTAAAGCGCTAAAGTTTTTAAAACCTTTAAGCCAGTTACGTAACCGGGACCTATATCGGAAATAAGTTTTAAACTTTCCGACCGTTTATTTTTGGGTTAAGTTTTTAAGTTATAATACGATTTATTTTTAAGATCTTTGCCCTTAAAAATTAATTTATTTATCGTATTTATCCGGTAAGTAACTTTCTTTTTTACATATTATTTTTTTAGGTTATTTCGGTCGTTATATTTAACCGTATTTAAAAATAAAGATTATTTAAGGGTAATAATTTTTTAATTTAATCGAAACGGATTAATACTTTTGGTTTTCTTATATCCTTTTATATTTCGTATTTTCGTTATAAATCTAAACGGAAGGTTTATAAGGCTTATTCTGATTCTGAAAAGTATTTTCGTAATGTCGAATATGGTAGTTTTTATAATTTGTTTAGTTTTTTTGTTTTTAAATATTAACGTTTTTTAGATAAAAAAACCGTTAAAACGTAAAGAAAAATAAGCGCGAAAGGCTTTTCGTTCTGCCATTAATAAGTTGGACCGTTTTTAAAAATAACGTAAATTTTTATATTATCGTAAAATTAAAATATTACGTCGTAATATTTAGGGTACGGAAGCGATAAAGGAATTTAAATGGCTGGAAAAAACGTAATAATTGCTAGAAACCGAATTAGCTGTTTCCGTATAAGCCGTTTTTTTGTTAATTAATTATTAAACTGGGATATATTTAATCCTAGCGTTTCCGGTATTATTGGTAAAAAAAACATTAATAAGCGTTAGGTTTCCGTAAGGTTTTTAATAAGTTTTTATATTTTTTTGATTTTGGGCAAATCTTTTATTTAACCAAATATTACCTTTTTTTATCCTTTTTTTTAATATCGAAATCTTTTCCATTTTTTATATTAATACTTTTTTTGTTATTTGCTTTTTTTTATCTCGTATGGATATAAATTCTGTCCGTTATAAATTCTAATAAGGAAATATAAAAATAAGGTAAAGTTTAACTTTAGGGGGTAATTTTAACTGGTAATTATTTTTTAAAATTCTTTTTGCAATTTTATACGGTTTAATAGATTTAAAATCGAATTTTCTATTAGATCGTTTGGTTTGGATATTTTTAGTAATTAGGTAAATTATTTTTCTTTTTGGGAAAATAATTTTTTAACTTTTTTATTTATAATATATTTGTATTTGGGTACGTATAAATTTAAGTTTTATTTTTATTTTTGTATATAATTATTTAAGTTATTTTAAAATATAAATTATTTTGATATTAATTAAACCGTTTTTTAATAAATTTCGGTAAACTTTTAGCGTAAAATTAAAATTAACGTTAATTAGTATTCTTTTAATACTTTCATAATAATTTATATTATACGTTAATTAAGTTATAAATAATTTTTTATTTTAGTTATTTTATTTATAATTAACGTAATACCGTTAGTAGATTTTAAATATTTAATTAATTGCTTTTATTTAATTATCTGTTTATGGTTTAAAGGCGCTTAAAAATTTATAGTTTAGGTTTAGTTATATTACAAAATTATCTTAAAATTTTAAAGTAAATATGTATAACGGCTAACTAGCTTAACCAACTATTAAACCCTAATCGTACGGTTTATGTTAGCAGTAATACTATGGAAATTTAAGCAATAAATTAAAAATATAGTTACGTCTGGTAATAATAAATATTAAAGGTAACCTGGGTAACCAAGTTATATTATAAGCTAGTATTATTTAGATTATAAAAAAATAACGAACGTATATATATTATTTTTGGCTCGATTAGCTTAATCTGGTTTTATTTTTCCTTTGGTAGTTAAGTTCTTTCGAACTTATTAAACTATCTCGAACCGTTATCCGGCTTAACTAGCTCGACGTACCAAATCCGTTTTAGTCCAACCAGGCTTTTAGAACCTATCGAATCCATTACGTAACCCTGGGCCTATATCGAAAATTCGTCTCATAATTTCCGATTATTTATTATTAAGCTAAGGCCTCTGGTTATAATACGATTTTCTCCCTTTAGGACTTTTACCTTTAAAAATTAATTTATTTATGCAAGGTTGATATAGGTTCAAGCCTTATTTTCCAGGCTGAGCCAAATACACAGAAAATCATTACACATATAATCCATACGATAGATACCATACCCAGTATCTTCGAACCCGATGACTGATTAATGGTTTTCACGGTTAAGATAGATTATATACCTCAGTCCCATAGAACCTCACTCTGAAGCAGACTGATGCGTGGTTGCCAATAAGCTTCGACTCTGATGAACCTTATGCCAGGGTTCCGCATGGTCGCAGTAAACCTTAAGAATAAACCTTGAGGATAAACCTTAAGGATAAACCTTATTAATTTATTTATTTTATTTATCTAATAAGTAATTTTTTATATATATTATTTTTGGTTCGTTTTATTCGTTATACTTAACCGTATTAAAAATAAAAATTTCGGAAGCGTAATAATACTTTAATTCTTTTAAAAAAATCGATACGTTTAATTTTAACATATCCGTATTTTTTTGTTCGCGTTATAAACGTAAAAAAAAAGTTTATAAAATTTATCTTAATTCTGGAAAATAAGTTCGTTATTCCGAATATAACGGTACTTATAACTTATTTAATTTTTCCGAAATTAAATATAATCGTTTGGTTACGAAAAAAAATTATTTCGAACTTTAAAAACGTTTTATTAAAAAAAAATTATTTTCCTTTAATAACGTTTTAATAAATTATAATAATATTTTAACGAATTATTTAATCGTTTGGTCCGATTACGTAACAAAAAAAAACTTTTACGTAAGCGCAAAATCGAAATATTACGTAAAAATATAAAAACGATAAAAAAATTTAAACGTTTAAAGGAAAAATAACGTATGTTAAAGGCCGAAATGGCTTTATCTTTTTATGTTACGAACGCGGTTAATTTATCCGATTTGGATAACGTAAATTAAAACTTTTTTAACTTTAACGTTTCCGGTATTATTAATAAAATCTTTGTAATAAGCGTTAAATTTCCATAAGGTTTTTTATAAACTTTTATATATTTTTTAACTTTAAGTAATTTTTTTACTTAACTAAATATTACTTTTTGCCGTCCTTTTTTTAGTATTAAGGATTTTTTTAATTTTTTATATTAATACGTTTTTTATTATCTTTTTTTTTATTCCGTATTAATTTAAATTATATCCCTTATTAATTCTAATAAGGAAATATAAAAAACGGAATAAAATTTAATTTTGGAAAGTAATTTAATTAATAATTATTTTTTAAATTTTTTTTTACGGCCTTATATGATTTGATATACTTTTAATCGAATATTTTATTAGGTCGTTTTATTTAAATGTTGTTAGTAATTAGGTAAATTAATTTTTTTAATTTTTTTCAATTATAATATTTTTATATTCAAGTACGTACGAATTTAAATTTTGTTTTTATTTTTATATATAATTATTTAAATTATTTTAAAATAAAAATAATTTTAATATTAATTAGTTCTTATTTTGTAAATTTCGGTAACTGTTTGGTATAATATTAAAATTAGCGTTAGTTAATATTATTTTAATATTTTCGTAATAACATATATTATAGGTTAATTAAGTTATTAATAACTTTTTAATCTAATTATTTTATTTGTAATTAATATAATACCGTAAATAAGTTTCGAATATTTAATTTGTTTTTTTTTATTTAGTTATCCGTTTATAGTTTAAAAGCGTTCGAAAATTTATAGTTTAAGTTTAATTATGCTATAAAATTTTGCCAAAATTTTGAAATAAACGTAATATTTTTATTTAATACGATTTTTATTAAAAGCCCGTATACGTTAATAAAATATTTAAAAAAAAACGTACGTTAATTATTTTACGTTTATATTTTCGTTAAATACTAAAAAATAAAAAGATTTTATATATTAATTTACGATTATAAAAATGTTATCGTAATATATATTTGTCGCTAGGTTTTTTGATAGTAATAATTTGGTAATAAAATCGAAAGTAATTAAGTTTTATGGTTATTTTGTAATTAGTAATAGTTATAATTTTCCGTATAATTTATGGTATCGTACCTTAATTTTGTTATATAGGTTCTATTTTTAAAAAAAAAATTTATTACTAACTTTATTTTTAAGAGATAATATATATATTATAATCGTTTTAAGGTTTTATAAATTTTAGGATGTTTATATAATTAATATTCGTATATTTTACGTCTTAGTTTTTTCTGGTATTTTTTAGTATTTGGGTTTTATCGGGTTTTTTTGATAATTAATTATTATATTATTAAATTTGTTAGTATAAATTAAATGTTATTTTTTTAATTGTTACGATTTATCGTAATTTTATATATCCTTTTTTTGTTAAGTTAAATATTTGGTATAAAATCTTAAAATATTTTTTTTAAGTTTAATCGTTTATTAAATACGTTTATTTTACGATTTTCTAACTTTTTTTTTATGGATAATAACGAAATCGAACTTCGAAAAGTATTTTGTATAACGAAGTTATCGTTTTGTTAATTTTCGGGTGGTAATAAACCGGATAAGGTTTTTATAATTTATATATATTTTAACCTAATATAAGTTTTTTTTAAGGTAATATTTAAATTTTTTAAAAGCGTTAATAATAACTAGGAATTTTTTATTTAAGATGGTATAATTTAATTCGGTTTTTTTTAATTTGTTAAAATAAAACGTAATAAGGTATAGGTTATTTTAATTATTTTTATATCCGATTATTACGTTTAACGTATAATTCGAAATATCGGTTTTTAATTTTACGGAACGATTTGGGTCGTATATAATTAATACTGGTTCGTTAATAATTATATATTTAATTTTTAAAAAAAATATTTATTTCTGTTATTTATTAAAATTTAATTTCTTTTTTAGTTAGGTTAAATAAAAGTATTATAATTTTGTTAAAGTTATGAACGAATTTCTGGTAATAATTAACGAATCTAAAAAAAACTTAGATTTTGGTAATTATAATAAATACTTTTTATTTTTAAATTATTATTATTTTTTTAGAGTTTATTTTGATATGTTTTAAAGTAATTACGTACCTTAAATACGGTATTTTTTATTTATGGAATTGTTTTTTTGGCGTTAACTAAAAGGTTAACGTTTTATTAGGGCTAAAAAGTTTTATGGACTTATTTTTCGTATTTCTTTTCCGAATTTAAATAAATAAGGATATTATTAAGATAATAAATAACAAAAATGTTAAAATATTTACGTAATACGTAATTAACCATCTTTTAAAACGTCGCGGATACGTTAATAAATCCGAACGGTATTATTAAATATTCGTACAATCCGTATTTGGTTTTAAAAGTTATCTTTTATTCGTTTCCTGGTTTAACGCAAATTAAATTATGTCCGTTTCGTAAATTTAAGGTAATAAATTATCTGGTTCCATAAAAACAGTTTTTTATTTCTGTAATTAAAAATAAAGGTGTATAATTTTTGATCGTAATATCGTTTAATTATCGGTAATTAATTATGAACCGTAACTTTTTATTTTTTTTTGGGGCACGAAAAATATAAGGTATCCTGCCGGTAACTTAAAACGTTTAGTATATTTTTTACGTAACTTTTTTTCGAAATATTTTCGTAATGCGTATAATTTTTGTTGGTTTAGATTATATATAAGGTAAAAGGTAATTATTTTACCGTCTTTTAAGATTATTTCGTAATCTTATTTATTATATTTTGGTAATTTTATTTTACTTTATTTTTAAAAAAGTTATTTATATTTATTATATTATAATAATAGTTTAATTATTTTTTTTTACTTTTAAGGTTGGTATTATAAATCGTTATTTATTTTATATAGCCGTATTTTAATTATAGTAATAACGCATTATATGTATTTATTTCGCTCTTTTTTTATATATATTATATTCTTTTAAGTAATAAGGTTTTTGTCGTATTTTTATACTTATATTTGCCATTATTATCGTTAATTATGTAAAAAAAAAAATTCTAAGTTATTTTTATCCATAAAATGTAAAATAAACTTTGTCTAATTAATTCTTTAATTAATTCAGGGGTTATATTAATATATTTATTTTTTACCGAGAATTATGTCGTAATTCCGTATTAAAATAATATCGAATTTAATAATTTATTTTCGTCCTTAAATATAAATTTCTAAATAATTAATTTCGCGGCTAATTTATCCGTTATTATAGGTAAATTCAATACCTTTTATATTTTTAACTTTATAAGGTTCGGTTTTATTTTTTTATGGCAAACGTAATTCGTTAATTATTTCCGGTTTGATATAGTTCGGGTCGGTTCCGTAATTTATATAACGGTATATTATTTTTTTTTTAATTCGTATTTTAATTATAATAAGAAAAGTTTTTATTTTTTTTGTTATCGTATATAAAGCTTCTTTAAGGAATATATGTTAACTTTTTTTACTTTTACTAGCTTATAGCTCCCTTATAAATAACGCTTTTTTAAGGGGTTTATATTTATAATTATTTTAATTATCCTTTTTATCGGCATAATTAAGTTTTTAGTTTAAGGATTTTCTTTATCGCTTTATTTAATTCGTTAAGTTAATAATTTGTTTTTTAAAAGTTTCGGCTTTTTCCGATTAATTTGTTGTTATAACTTATTTTTTGTTTATTATTATTATTAGTTAGTTTTAATGCTTTTAGCGTTCCTAATATTAGGTATAATATTAGGATATTTTTATTATACGTTTTCCTTATTTTTTCCTTATTTTTTCCTTTTTTTCGAAATTATTAACGTAAGCGCGTCGGAAATGTCGGTTATTTATTATTTTTCGCTGGATTTTTATTACGGTTTAATAAATCTATTCTTTTTTGCATTTTGTGGTTATATTATTCGTAATGGTGTATAGGGTTTTATTCGGGGCAACTTTTTCCTTCCCGCTAGCTTTCTAACGTTATAATAACGTTAATATTATTTTTATGGTTATAGTACGTAAGTGTTTATATTATTTCTGGTTTTTAAGGTCGTTTCCGGTTTGTGCGTAAAAATTAAATCCTTATTTATATATGCGCGTAAGTTATTATTAAATATATTTATGTTATTTTTTATATCGTAGGTAGTAAATCTTTTTGTAATAGATAACGTATAATTTCTAATGTCGATTGGGTTTTTTTAAATATAAGGTTTCGTTTTAACTTTAGTATTTTTTGATCCATTTATTTAACTTCTATTATTTTTATCGTTATTATTTTTTTTATTACGTACGAAATATTTATGTTTTTGGTATTAATTTTTTTTATTTTTCGTATTTTTGTAGTTATTAAATAATTGTTAGACCGGATATGGCGGTACGTTACCGTATAATTACGGCCTGGGAAAATGTTTTGGTTTTTCGTAATTCTTTTTAAACTTTTAAGGGTAGGTTAAGGTTTTTTTTTTCTTAACTATGCCGAAGGTTACGGCCTTATTATTTTTATTTTTTGGTCGTTTTTTGGGTACCGGAATTTAACCGTTACGTTATTTTTTAAGCGCTTTATATTAGTTTTTAATATGGCTTATTTTGTTACAGTTGTAATATTTAATTTGGCTATAATTCTTTTTTTGGGTTATTTTTAACTTTATGGGTTCCGTGTTATAACCAGAGCCCTTGGCACAGTAACAAACGGTCGGAAGTTATGGGACAGAACTCCCGACGTGGGGTTAGGGTCACGTAACGGGCTTAATGGGCTCAAAGGACCTGATTGGACCAAGAAGGGCTTGGCACGTCGAGCCAGTCGAGCCGGGAAGACGGCTCGAGGTGGCTCGATGGGTTCGAAAGGACTTGACCACCAGAAAACAAATAAAGTCACGACAAACCGGTCGAGCCAAAAATGATATATATATATTCGTTATTTTTTTATAATCTAAATAATACCAGCTTATAATATAATTTAGTTACCCAGATTACCTTTAATATTTATTATTACTAAACATAATTATACCTTTAACTTATTATTCAGATTTCCATAATATTATTACCAACATAAACCGTACGATTAAGGTTTAATAATTAATTAAGTTAATTAACCGTTATACGTTATAAACTTTTATTTAATAATATAATTAAACTTTAAATAATACGTTATACCGTTAACATATCGGATAATACTTAGGAATTTATTATATAACAATATAAGGATACGATTAAGGAATTCGAAAAAGTTATTTAATGCCTTAAAGTTTAAGTTAATGCCGTCCGAATTAACAAAGTTAAAATCAAGCCTAAGAAACCCGAGCCTTATAATGGAAAAAGTAACGTACAAAGTTTCCTTACCCAGGTACGCGTTTACTTTCGTTTCGAAGGGATTATTAAAAAAGCCGATAAAATCTTTACGGTTGCGGTATTTTTAAAAGAAAACGTTTTGGATTAATTTAAACTTACCTTACGAAACTATCTAGAAAATAAAAAGTCGGATTAATAGCAAGTTACTAAAGCCTTATTTCAGTATTATATTAATTTTGAAGAAAAATTAAAAGTTAATTTCGGAAACCCAAACGAAAAAAAAACCGCAGTATAAAAGATTTTCAACTTAAAACAAAAAGGACTAGCATTTAAATACGTAATAGCGTTTAAAAACCTTATGGTTAAAATAAGATAAGTAAACGAAAAAAACGATAACTTAATCGATATTTTTTATAAAGGTTTAAAAAACGACGTTAAGGACGAAATCGTTAAAATAATACGCCTTATTACCCTGGATAAATATATCGTAAAAGCCGTCAAAATCGACAACCGATAATATAAACGACGACAGGAACGAAAGGAACAGTTTATTCCTAAACCCAGATTTACGGAAACTAACCAAATTAGGAAACGTAATATACTTTTTACTACCTATAAAACGGCCTTAGGATCCATAAAGTTGGGAACAGTATAAAAAAAAGATTAAAACTAAATTAAGTATTATAATTATAACAAAATGGGCCACTTAAAAAGTTAATATAGGGCCCTTAAAAAACAGCAATATAACGGTTGGACCCCGGTACTTAAGGAATAAACGAAGAACAAAAAAGCCATTACGTTCGGTATAGTTAAGAAAAAAAAAAACCTTAACCTACCCCCAAAAGTGCGAAAAAGATTACGGGAAATTAAGGCACTTTCCTAAACCGCAATTATTCGACAATACGGTATTACGATTAAACCAGCAGTTACCCAGTAACTATAAAAACATAAAAAACGGGAAAAATTAATACCAAAAATACGAATATCTCGTACGTAATAAAAAAAATAACAACGACAAAAATAATGGAAGTTAAATAAATGGATCAAGAAATACCAAAATTAGGACGAAGCCTTATATTCAAAAAAACCCGACCGATATAAAAAATTACATACCATTTATTACGAAAAAACTTACTACTTACGATACGAAAAATAACAAAAGCATATTTAATAACGGCTTATACGTATATATAAATAAGGATTTAATTTCCATACGCAAATAGGAAACGATCCTAAGGATCAAAAATAATACAGATATTTACGTACCCAGATTACCCAAGATATTATCAACTTACTTACGGCTAAAGAAAGTTAACCGGAAAGAAAAAGTTGCCCCGAATAAAACTTTATATATCATTACAAATAATATAACCATAAAATACAGGAAAAATGGGTTTACCAGACGGTAATAAAAACCCAAAACGAAATATTAAATAACCTTTACTTCCGCAAAAGTTATACGAAAAATCCGGAAAAAAGAAGCAAGATACAAAAAAAGATTAACAAACGACTAACCGAAACAGCCCAATACCATACCTAATATCAAAAACAACAAAGGCATCAAAACCAGCCAACAACGACAACAAACGAAAAATAAGCTACAGCAACAAATTGGTTAAAAAAAACCGAAATATTCAAAAAATAAGTTACCAGCCTAAGGAATTAAATAAAACGACAAAAGGAAAAAATCCTCGAACTGGAGGCCCAGCTACGCCGATAAAAAGGGCAATTAAAGCAGTTACAAACATAGCCCCCAAAAAAAAAACGTTACCTATAAAGGAACTACAGGTTAATAAAAGCTAAGAAAATTAACGTATACCCCTCAGAAAAGCTTTATATACGATAATAAAAAAAACAAAAATTTTTCTTATTACAGTCAGAATACGAATCAGGAAAAAATAATATACCGTTATAATAAATTACGGAACCGACCCGAATTATATTAAACCAAAAATAATAAACGAATTACGTTTATTATAAAAGGATAAAACCGAACCTTATAAAATCGAAAATACCGAAGGTACCAAATTCACCTATAATAACAGATAAGTTAACCGTAAAATTAATTACTTCGAAACTTATATTTAAAAACGAAAATAAACTATTAATTTCGACATTATCTTAATACGGAATTACGATATAATTTTCGGTAAAAAATAATTATATTAATATAACCCCTTAATTAATTAAAAAACTGGCCAAATAAAATTCGTTTTACTTTCCATTAACAAAAACGACTTAAAAAAAAAATTTTACCACTTAACCAACAATAACGATAGCAAATATAGGCATAAGGACACGACAAAAACTTTACCACCCAAAAAAACACGATATATATAAAAAAAAGGGCGAAACAGATATATATGACGCATTATTACCACAATTAAAATACGGCTATACGAAGTAAACGGTAATTTATAATACCAGCCCCAAAAGCCAGAAAAAATAATTAAAATATTACCACAATATTACAGATACGAAAGATTTTTTAAGGAATAAATCGAAACAAAATTACCAAAATACAGTAAATAAAATTATAAAATAATCCTAAAGAATAATAAAATAACTGCTTTTTATTCCATATACAACCTAAATTAACAAAAACTATACGTATTACGAAAATACCTCGAAAACAAATTACGTAAAAGATATATCAGACGCTTTAAGTTACCGGTAAGGTACCCCATATTTTTCGTACCAAAAAAAAATGGAAAATTACGGCTAATTATCGATTACAAATAATTAAATAATATTACGGTTAAAAATCGTACGTTTTTACCCTTAATTACCGAAATAAAAAATCGCTTTTATAAAATTAAGTAATTTATTACCTTAAACTTACGCGATAAGTATAATTTAATTCGTATTAAACCAGGAAACGAATAAAAAATAACCTTTAAAACCAAATATAAATTATACGAATACTTAATAATACTATTCGGATTTACTAACGCACCCGTAATGTTCCAAAAAATAATTAACTACATATTACGCAAGTACCTTAATATTTTCGTTATCTGCTACCTCGATAACATTTTTATTTACTTAAATTCGGAAAAAAAACATAAAAAATACGTTCATAAAGTTTTTCAGATTTTACAAAATACCAATTTCCTAATTAACACCGAAAAAAGCAAGTTTTACAAATAAGAAATACCGTACTTAAAATACGTTATTACCCCGGGATATATCAAAATAAACCCTAAAAAAATAACAGCAGTTTAAAAATAATAAATACCTACTACAATTACCGAAATCCAAGTTTTCCTCGGTTTCGCTAACTATTACCGGAAATTTATTCGCAACTTTAATAAAATCGTTATACCCTTATTTAACCTTACCAAAAAAAAAACGGAATTCCAATAAATAGCTAAAATAAAAAAAGCCTTTTAAAAAATCAAAAACGTAATTACCAGTAAACTAATACTAATTATATACGATCCAAATCGCCCCGTAAAATTAAAAACCGATACTTCGGACTATACGTTAAACGCAATAACCGGATACAAAAATAATTAAGGTAACCTATATCCTATTACGTTTTATTCCTACAAATTAAAAGGAACCGAACTAAACTACGTTATCCCGGATAAAAAATTCCTAGCCATTATTAACGCCTTTAAAAAATTTAAATACTACCTTAAAAAAAACTTATATCAAATTAAGGTATACATAAACCACAAAAACCTTATTCGATTTATTACCATCCGAAAACTAACAGAATAATAACTCCATTACGTAAAATACCTTTCGGAATTTAATTTCGTTATTATTTATAAAAAAGAATCAAAAAATGGCAAAACAAACGCTTTTAACAAACGACCAAACCTAAAGGAAAAGGTCCTTAAAATTCCATACCAAATATTCGACCTAACAAAAAAAGGATATATAAAAATACAACAAATTATAACTATCAAAAGGATAATACCTAACCTATACCCAAAAATATAACAATATAACGATCAGCTACCAGAAAATAAAAAAACCGACAAAACCCAAATACCAAAAAAATACCAAAAAAAGCTAACGCGCGAAATATACGAATACCAGTTACACGGATACCCTAAAATCCACAAAACCATAAAACGATTATAACGTACATATTATTTCCCCGGAATAAAGTTAATAATCAAAAAAATCTTATAAAAATGTAACCTATGCAACAAAACCAAAATACGACGTTATAAACCATACGGAAAATTACAACCATTACCAATCGCAAAACGATTATAAGATTCAGTTACCTTTAATTTTATTACTAAATTACCATTATTAAAAAATCCAGCAACGGGCATATATTACGACAACATTTTTATAATCGTAAATCAATTTACGAAATTTTCCTATTTTTTACCATTCAACAAAAATATAAACGTAAAACAATTAACGTACGTTTTTTTCAAACACCTTATCAATATATACGAATTCCCAATAAAAATAATATCCAACAAAAATATTACATTCGTTTCAAAATTTTAGCAAAACCTTATGGTATAATTAAGCTTAAACCACAAACTTTTAAGCGCCTTTAGGCCATAAACAAATAACCAAACAGAAAAAACTAACCAAACGCTCGAAACCTACCTACGGTATTACATTAATTACAAACAGAACGATTAGGTCGAAAAGTTACCAATAACCCAGCTAGCATACAACACAAATCACCACGAAAGCATTAAAACAATACCAACCAACGCCAATTTCGGGTTCATACCAAAAATTTACCGAAACTTACAAAAAAAAGGACCAATTAATATCAAAATAATACTTACCTCAAAACAACTCAAACAATTATATACAGAAATAAAAACAAAACTTAAATTCGTACGTACCCAAATACAAAAATATTACAACCAAAAAAGGTTAAAAAAATTAACCTTCCAAAAAAAGGAAATGATTTACCTAACTACCAAAAATATCCAAACCAAACGGCCAAACAAAAAACTCGATTTCAAATATATCGGACCCTACAAAGTCGCAAAAAAAATTTCGAAAAATAATTATTAATTAAAACTACCCCCCAAAGTTAAACTACATCCCGTTTTCTATATTTCCCTGCTAAAGTCAGCAGCAAACATAATCCAAATCAGTACGGAACAAAAAAAGGAAATAACAAAAAACGTACCAATATAAAAAGTCGAAAAAATCCTCGATACGAGGAAAAAAAACGGCAAAAGGCAATATTTGGTTAAATAAAAGAACTACCCAAAATCAAAAAATATATAAAAACCTGCGGAAAACCTTACGGAAACCCAGCGCCTACTAAAAAGCTTTCACCAGCAATACCGGAAACGCCAAGGTTAAAAAAATTCCAGTCCACGTTATCCAAGTCGGACTAATCGACCGCGTTCGCAATACGAAAAAACGAAGCTACTTCGGCCTCTAACTTACGCTACTCTTCTTCCAAACGTTCAAATTTTTCCATCGCCTCCGCGCTTTTAATACCCTTACGTAACATTTCGATTCCTCGCTTACGCAAAAGTTTCTTTTAACTGCGTAATCGAACCAAACGACCGAATAATTCGTTAAGGTACTGTTACAATTTATTAAAACGTTATTAAACAAAAAGCAACTTTTCCTTAACAAAACGCTTCTAAAGTTCGAAACGGTCTTTTTCCGCAACCAAACGGTTATATTCGACTTCGGAAAGACCAAATAAGTTACAAAGACCGCTATACTTAAAGCAACAAACACATTTTCCAGAATTAAGGTAAACCTTACAAACCTTTCTTTTACGTTTACAACGCGAACAAAAAAATGCGGACATATCAAAACCAAACGTATCGATTCTTTTTAAAAAAACCAAAACATTATTACGCTTACGGGATTTTTATTTCTTAATACGGTTAAATATTACGACCAAACAAAGCAAAAATATGTAAAAAGAAAAGTTACTTACCAAACAAATACAATAAACAAATTAATTTTTAAAGGCAAAAATCCTAAAAGGGAAAAATCGTATTATAACCAAAACCCTTAACATAATAACAAACGGTCGGAAATTATAAAACAGAACTCCCGACATAAGGTTAAGGTTACGTAACAGGTTCGATGGGCTTAAAAAACCTGATTAAACCAAAAAGGGCTTAGTACGTCGAACCAGTCAAACCGGGAAAACGGCTCGAAATGGTTCGATAGGCTCGAAAGGACTTAACCACCAAAAAACAAATAAAGTCACGACGAGCCGGTCGAGCCAAAAATAATATATATACATTCGTTACTTTCCTATAATCTAGATAGTACCAGCTTATAATATAACTTAATTACCCAAATCACCTTTAACATCTGCTATTACCAAACGTAACTATACCTTTAACCTATTATTCAGATTCCCATAATACTACTGCCAACATAAACCGTACGACTAGGGTTTAATAGTTGGTTAAGCCAGTCAGCCGTCACATTCCGGTGCCGTTTTATGGGTAATAGAAAATATATCGCGTTTTTTATTTTGGTTGGTTCCCGTAAATTTGGTTTTAAAAATAAATTATTTTTTTGGTTTTTATTATTATTTATATTATCGGTTATTAATTTTGATTATTTTTGTAATATATTTATTTAGGATAATAAAACGTATTATTTTAACGATTTTATTTTTAACGTTATTTTTTAAACTTTTATAAAAAATATTAATTAAGTTATCGTTTTTTTCGTTTATTTATTTTATTTTAATCATAAAACTTTTAAATATTATTATATATTTAAACGTTAATTTTCTTTTTTTAAATCGAAAATTTTTTATATTACGGTTTTTTTTTTCGTTTAAGTTTTTAAAATTAGTTTTTAATTTTTTTTCGAAATTAATATAATATTAAAAAAAAATCTTAATAATTTGCTATTAATCCGATTTTTTATTTTCCAGGTAGTTTTATAAGGTAGGTTTAAATTAATTTTAGGCGTTTCCTTTAAGGAATGCCGTGATTATAAAAGTTTTGTTGGCTTTATCGACGGTTTCTTTAAAACGGAAAGAAACGTATATTTAGGTAAAAAAGTTTTATACGTTATTTTTTATATCGTAAAGTTCGGATTCTTTGGGTTTAATTTTAATTTCGTTAATCCGAATAATGTTAATTTATGTTTTAAAACGTTAAATAACCTTTTCGAATTTTTTAATCGTATTTTTATATTATTATATAATAAATTTTTAAATATTATCCGATATATTAACGTTATAACGTATTATTTAAAATTTAATTATATTATTAAATAGAAATTTATAACGTATAACGGTTAACTAATTTAATTAATTATTAACCTTAATTATACGGTTTATGTTAATAATAATATTATAAAAATTTAATTAATAAATTAAAAATATAATTACGTTTAATAATAATAAATATTAAAGGTAATGTAAGTAATTAAATTATATTATAAACTAGTATTATTTTAATTATAAAAAAATAACGAACGTATATATATTATTTTTTATGCGATTAATTTGATTTAATTTAATTTTATTTTTAGTAATTAAATCTTTTCGAACCTATCGAATTACCTTAAACCGTTACCCGGTTCGATTAGTTCGACGTACCAAGTTCCTTTTGGTCCAACCAGGCCTTTCGAGCCCATCGAGCCCATTACGTAACCCTAGGCCCATATCAGAAATTCGTCCTATAACTTCCGACCGTCTGTTACTGAGCCAAGGCCTCTGGTTATAATAATATGGTACTTTTATCGGATACGATTTTTATTAAAAATCCGTATACGTTAATAAGATGTTTAAAAACAATATACGTTAATTATTTTATGTTTATATTTTCGTTAAATAATAAAAAATAAAAAGAATTTATAAATTCATTTACGATTATAAAAATATTATGGTAATATATACCCGTTATTAGGTTTTTTAATAATAATAATTTGGTAATAAAATTAAAAATAGTTAAATTTTATAGTCGTTTTATAATTAATAATAATTATATCTTTCTGTATAATTTATAATATCGTATTTTAATTTTATTATATAAGTTATATTTTTATAAAACTTTTTTTATTATTAACTTTATTTTAGGGAAATAATATATACGTTATAACTATTTTGCGGTTTTATAAACTTTAAGGTATTTATATAATTAGTATTCGTATATTTCGCGTCTTAATTTTTTCTGGTACTTTTTTGGTACTTAGGTTTTATCGGGTTTTTTTTCTGGTAATTAATCGTTATATCGTTGGATTTTTTTGTATAAATTAGGTATTATTTTTTTAATTTTTATAATTTGTCGTAATTTTATATATCTTTTTTTATTAGGTCAAATATTTGGTATAAGACCTCAAGGACTTTTTTTTTTAAATCTGGTCGCTTTACTAAAAGCGTTTACTTTATTATTTTCTAACCTTTTTTTTATAAATAATAATAAAGTTAAATTGTGAAAAATATTTTATATAACAAAATTATCGTTTAGTTAACTTTTGGAAAGTAATAAACCGGATAAGGTTTTTGTAATTTATATATATCTTAACTTAATATAAATGTTTTTTAAGATAATATTTAAAATTTTTAAAAGCGTTAATAATAATTAGGAATCTTTTAGTTAAAATATTATAATTTAATTCCGTTTTTTTAATTTATAAGAATAAAATATAATAAGGTATAAATTATCTTAATTATTTTTATATCCGCTTATTATATTTAATACATAATCCTAATATCGGTTTTTAATTTTACGGAATAATTTGGGTCGTATATAATTAATATTTGTTCGCTAGTAATTATATTTTTAATTCTTTAAAAAACTTTTTTTATTTCGGCTATTTATTAAAATTTAATATTTTTTTTTGGTCAGGTTAGATAAAGGTATTGCGATTGTGTTAAAGTTACCAACAAATTTCCGGTAACAAGTAACGAATTTAAAAAGAATTTAAATTTCGGTAATTATAATAAATACTTTTTACATTTAAACTACTATTATTTTTTAGAGTTTATTTTAATATATCCGGAAATAATTACGTATTTTAAGTACGGTACTTTTTACTTCTAAAATTCGTTTTTTTCGGCATTAATTAAAAAGTTGGCATTTTATAAAATTTAAGAATTTTATGGACCTATTTTTTATATTTTGTTTCCGAATTTAAGTAAATAAAAATATCATTAAGGTAACAAATAACAAATGCAATTTACGTATTCGCGTAATACGTAATCAATTATTTCTTAAAACGTTACGGATATATTAATAAGCTTAAAAGGTATTATTAAACATTCGTATAAGTTGTATTTAGTTTAAAATGTTATCTTTTATTCGTTTTCTGGTTTAATACGAATAAAGTTATCCCGTTTCGTAAGTTTAAGCTAATAAATTATTTAGTTCCATAAAAATAATCCTTTATCTTAGTAATTAAGAATAAAAGTATGTAATCTAAAACCGTAATATCGTTTAATTATTAATAATCGATTATTAGCTGTAATTTTTTATTTTTTTGGTCCGAAAAATATAAAATATCCTATTAACAATTTAGAACGCTTAATATATCTTTTCTGAAATTATATTTCGAGATATTTTTATAATACGTATAGTTCTTATTAATTTAGGTTATATATGGAATAAAAATTAATCGTTTTCTTATTTTTTAGGTTTATTTTATAATTTTTTTATTATATTCCGGTAATTTTATTTCGATTAAGTTTTAAAAAACCTTTCGTATTTATAATATTATGGTAATATTTTAATTATTTTTTCTAGTGTTTAAGGTTGGTATTATAAATCGTCGTTTATTTCGTATAATTATGCTTTAATCCTAACGATAACGCATTATATATATTTATTCCGCTTTTTCCTTTATATATATTATATATTTTAAGTAATAAAGTTTTTGTTATATCCTTATATTTATATTTGCTGTCGTTTTTATCGGTTAAGTAATAAAATCTTTTCTTTAAATCGTTTTAGTCGATAAAAGATAATATAAACTTTACCCGGCCAGTCTTTTAATTAATTAAGTGGTTATATTAACATAATTATTTTTTGCCGAAAATTATATCTTAATTTCGCATTAAGATATTATCTAAATTAACGGTTTATTTTCGTTTTTAAATATAAATTTCGAAGTAATTAATTTTACGGTTAACTTATCCGTCATTATAAATAAAGTTCATATTTTCTATATTTTTAATTTCGTAAAATTCGGTTTTCCCTTTTTATAATAACCGTAATTCGTTAATTATTTCCGGTTTAATATAATTTAAGTCGGTTTGGTAATTTATTATAACTATATACTATTTTTTTAAATTCGTATTATGATTATAATAATAAATTTTTTTATCCTTGTTACTATCGTATATAAAGTTTTTTTAAGGGGTATATATTAACTTTTTTTTATTTTTGCTAACTTATAACCTTTTTATAAATAACGTTTATCTTTTAAGCCCATTTCAAACCTTTTAATACGTTCTTAATTTTATCGGTTAACTTTTTTAATTTTTTTTTAATTATTCTTTTTAACGTCGTAATTAAACTTTAAATTTAAAAAGACTTTACGTAAAATTCCTTTCGTCGAATATATATCGATTCTTTTGGATAATATTCCTATTATTACCAGGCGTCGTATTATATTATATTTTTTTCGCGTTGTTAAATTTTTTCCTTTAAGTTACGCCTTTCGTTAAATTTCTTAATAAATAATAACTTAAAACGTAAATTATAAATAACCTTTCGTAAAGTTTTTATAACGGTTTGGTATATTTCTTTTTTATATATCTTATAATCATACCATTCGTAATAATACATAAAGTTTTATTCGGAACAATTCTTTCTTTTTGGCCAGCTTTTTTTTGCTATAAAGATATCGATAATATTTTATATGGCCATAATACGTAAATATCGGTACCATTTTAAATCCTTAACGTTTTTTTATTCTAATTCTCGAAATTAAACCCTTACTAATATATATACGTAATTCGTTACTAAATATATTTTTATTATTCTTAATATTAAAAATAATAAGTTTTCGTATAATAAATAACGTATAATTTCCCATATCGATCGGGTTTTTCTGGATACAAGGTTTCGTTTTGACCTTAATATTTCTTAATTTATTTGCTTAACTTTTATTATTTCTGCCGTTATTATTTTTTTTGTTACGTACGAAATATTAATCTTTTTAGTATTAACTTTTTTCATTTTTCATATTTCCGTAATTATTAAGTAACCGTTAAACCGGACGTAACGGTACGTTATCGTATAATTACGGTTTGGAAAAATACTTTAACCTTTCATAATATTTTTCGCACTTTTAAAAGTATGTTAAAATTTTCTTTTTTTTTTAATTCCACCGAAAGTTACAGCCTTATTATTTTTATCTTTTGGTCGTTTGTTTAGGTACCGGGATCTAACCGTTACGTTATTTTTTAAAAACCTTATATTAACTATTAATATAATTTATTTTATCGCAGTTATAATACTTAATTTAACTTTAATTTCTTTCTTATACGGTTTTTAAATCCATAAATACAGGTATTATTCTGTAGCTAATAAAAAGTATATTACATTTCTTATTTTAATTAATTCTTATAAACCTGGGTTTAAAAACGAATTATCTCTTTTATTCCTAACGTCGCTCGTATTATCGGTTATCGATTTTTACGGCTTTTATAATATACTTATTTAAGGTAATAAAACGTATTATTTTAATAATTTCGTTTTTAACGTTATTTTTTAGGCCCTTATAAAAAATATCGATTAAGTTATTATCTTTTTCGTTTATTTATCCTACTTTGGCCATAAAGTTTTTAAATATTATTACGTATTTAAATATTAATCCCTTTTGCTTTAAATCGAAATTTTTTACGTTACGGTTTTTTTTTTAAGATTTCCGAAATTAACCTTTAATTTCTTTTCGAAGTTAATATAATATTCGAAAAAGGTTTTAATAATTTACTAGTGGTTTAACTTTTTATTTTCCAGGTAATTTCGTAAGATAGGTTTAAATTAATTTAAAACGTTTCCTTTAAGAAATACCGCAACTGTAAAAATTTTATCGGCTTTATTAATAACTTTTTTGAAACGGAAATAAATACGTACCTGGATAAGGAAACTTTATACGTTACTTTTTCCGTCGTAAGGGTCGGATTTTTTAAGTTTAATTTTAGTTTCGTTAATCCGAATAATATTAACTTAAGCCTTAAGGTATTAAATAACCTTTTCGAAGTTTTTAATTATATTTTTATATTATTATATAATATTTTTTTAGATATTATCCGATATATTAACGGTATAACGTATTGTTTAAAATTTAACTATATTATTAAATAAAAGTTTATAACGTATAACGGCTAACTAATTTAATTATTTATTAAATCCTAATAATACGGTTTATATTAATAATAATATTATAAAAATCTGGATAATAAATTAAAGATATAATTACGTTTAATAATAATAAATATTAAAGGTAATCTAGATAACTAAATTATATTACAAACTGGTATTATTGAAACTATAAGAAAATAACGAACGTATATATGCTATTTTTAACTTTAGGTATTTAAGCGGCTTAAACCCTTAAGCTCGTTAACATTTTTAAGCCCTCTCAGGCTTAAGGGGCTTAAAACGCGAAAGCCTTTAAAACCTTTAATCCAGTTACGTAACCGGGACCCACATCGGAAACAAGTTCCAAACTCTGCGACCGTTTATCTTTAGGCTAAGCTCTCAGGTTATAACAATTTTTCTTAAAATAACCGAAAAGTACGAGATTTTTTAAAAATATAAATAATAATTATATAAATTGCGAACGGTTAAGAATAGCTTATTTACTTATAATAACGGTCGAATATTTCGAAAAACGGAAAAATTCGGAATCGAAATATAAAGATACTTGAAACGGGTTATTTTCGATATCGCCGATATCTTAAAATACGATATTATTCTAGAAATACCATACCTTTATTTTAACAATTTACGGATTAACTAAAAAAACTATACGTTTTTTTTTTAAAAAATTTAAAAAAAAATATATATAATTTATTTCATAATTAAAAAACCCAGGATATTAAACCTAATAATAATAATATTTTTTAAATACCGACGATTTAAAAAGTTATTTAAAAAACGAACCCGTAGAGAACTGCTTAATTATAATTAATAAAATTATAAACTTTTTATTAATAAAGGATATTATTTAAAACTTTACCAAATTTATTACATAAATTTTAAAAAAGATTTTATTTAAAAATCCGAAATACCTGCAAAATACCCAGTTATAATAGTACTAAAAATAAAAGATACTAAAATTAAGATCGACTAAAATAATAACCTAATATATCGAAAGATTATAACTATCGATAATTAAACGATATTATTATTAAAAAACAAATATCTTTTAACGTTAATAAATAATATAAGGGAAAATATTAACAAAACCAAAAAATTTAGGGTTTTAGATTTACCAAACGGTTATATTACAGTATAGGAACAGGGGTTCCTGTCTTGGAGAAACCGGCCTCCGGAGCCTGGTGTGGGCTCCTCGCGGCTGATCTTCGGGTAAGGAAAGCTTAGCTTTCCCCGCGCCAAAAAGTGGTAATCTGAAGGATCTAGGTAATCTAGGACAAATCATATAGATCCCATAGATCTACGACATACTTATTAAATCCGGGATAGATATATAACGGACAGTTTCTTATATAAATAGTACCTATTAAATTTCGTTTTTTAGGTATTAATTTAAGTTTTTAATCAAAAATATCGTTTTCTGATTAAGGGAAAAATCCGTAAACCTTTTTAACGAATACCTTATTTATTATATTATTATTACCTATAAATTAAACCCCCTATTTCGGATATTGCTTATACCTTTAGGGAGATGTATAATAAGTTCGTTATATTTTAATAATTTAAGGCCCAGTTAAGTATAAACTTTTCTAAACTTAATAAAAACGATATTATAAAACGGCGTTCAGCAAACAAATAACATATTTAATCCCCCTTATTAGCCAGTAACCGGATTAAATAATCTACCCCTTATTAAAGAAATTCTTCAGTTAATCGATAATATAACACTTATAACTACCAAAGCTAAGGGCTTAAGAAATCTTTTTCTTCCCAACAGCAACCTACCCCTGCCCCCAAGGAAACTATCGAAATCCAGCTTAAGGAATTTGATCAAAAGGAAGAAAAAATCGAAAAAAACCTAGCATAAAGGCTAAAAAAAAGAAAACTAAAAAAAAACCTTACGGCCAAGGAACGGTTGGATCTTATAACCGAAAGAATTATAAGGTTCAGACAGGAAAACGCTAAATTTGTTCGATAAATAAAAAAAGAATTTCTATATCCCTTTTAAAAACCACTTCCCGTCCAAAAACCCTAGCTCCCCTTTTATTTGGTCGAGACCAAAAAAAACTATATTTTTTCCTACTTACCATAAAATACCTGATATTAAAGGCTATAAACTAATTCCCCCTAAACCTTATAATGGATTTATTGATATAAAAAGATTCCTGGTTAAAGTCAAACTTTACCTTAAATGGTACGAAAGTTTTTTAATGAAAAATTACTAAAAAAATAATAACTATTTCGTAATTATTTATTAAAGAAATGTTAAATTAATTCGAACCTATTTTTAACGATTACTTAATAAATTACCCTAACGATTCCATAAATATTATTAACTATATTTTTAACAATTACGAATATTTTAAAAAATAAATATAAACTTTTTTCAGAAATACAGATAAGTAATAATATATAATTAAATAAATATACAGGTTTTAGTAAATTACGTTACCAGCTAAATACACGATTAAATTTAACCGTTTAACAGTTATCTCCAAGTTACCCCAAAACGTATTATTCTTTTCTTTATTATAATAACCTAAAACCTTAAGTTAAAGATAAAATATTTAAAGTACCTAAAATAAGCCCTTTCGAAAATTATACAAATAAGGTTATTATTACTAACCGACGCATTTTTAATCGATATCTTAAAAAAATATTAGCAAACGAAATAATGACAAACGTTCTAGTAATAACAAAAAAATAAAGAATAAATTCCAGAAAAAAGCCAGCATTATTTTAACGGAATCCAAAAAAAAACAAATCTAAAGTTAAATATTTTAACTATGACAAAAAGGGCCTTTTTAAAAGCGAATATCGTTTCTTACCTAAAAGGAAATCCAAAAAAAAATCCCCCAGCTTAAAAAAAAATCTGGGCGGCTAAACGAAAATTAAATAACGAAAAAAAGGATAAAAAGAAAATAACTTTATTTTTACTGATTAGAAATTTATTATTATTATAACTAACAGGGTTTAAAATAACGACCCAAAATATAAAAATTATATTACTTGGAAAAATATTACGATTAAAACTTATAAATATTATCCAGAATTAATAGCCTTTAAAGTAACCATTACGTTAGAATATATTTATTATCTCGATATACAAAAATATAAAATATACGACCAAAACGGTTAGTTCCGAGTAATTTTCGATAACCATAAATAGTTATTTCTAAAATATTACACTTTTTCGGAATATATAATATATCTAAAAACCCCAGTAGATAATTATAAGTTTTTATATTTTATTACTTATTACCATTTTAATTATCTTATTTATTTACGCGCTAAAAAAGAAATAACTTTTGGCTAAAATATAGTAAAAAACGCCTATAAAACCAGATAATAAATATAAATATATAAAAACCTCTTAATAACCAGATTATCTTAAGTTTTATTATTTACACCTAAAATTAAAACAAAACCGGAAGGCTATAATATAAGAATATTTATACTATTTACTAATATTATATAATAAATACGAACTTCTAGCTATAAAAATACCCTTTTCAGAAATCTACCTTTTTAACTCTATAATTCGTAAAAAACAAAACTTAAAAACGAACAAAAAAAATTGTCTTTAAATACTAATTTGGTACCAAAAAATGGTTTAAATATATGGATAATTATTATACCAAACATTCAGCTAAAACGGTACGAAATTAAAAACGCCTTTTAGTCCCCAGGATATATTAATCAAACAATTACGGAAACCCTTATATATAAAACCTTATAGGAAACAAAAAAAGGAATACGAAATTAAATCGAAATCTTTATTTATTATGGAAATAAAATATTTAACGTCATAATCGATTCCGGAATAAAAGGAAACTTTTTTTTTTGGATAACCGAAAAATACTAAATTCCTTAAAAATATAAACAGTAATTATACAAATTACGAATAATTAATAAAAATTTATTTATTTATAATAATAATCGAATCCTTTGAAAAATAAATAAACTTACGGTTTAAATATAAAGATATTTAAACCGGTTTATTTTTAATATTACCGATATTTTAAGATATAATATCATTTTAAAAATACCGTAATTTTATTTAATAATTTACGGATAAAATAAAAAAAATTAAACGCTTTTATAAAATCTATTACATAATTAAAAAAGCCAAAGTTTTTAACTTAATAATAATAATACTTCTTAACTATCGACGGTGTAAAAAATTATTTAAAAAACGAACCCGAAAAAAAATACCTAATTATAATTTATAAGATTATAAAATTCCCATTAAGGAAAAATATTACCTAAAGCTTTATTAAATTTATCATATAAACCCTAAAAAAACTAAAACTTTTTAAAAAGATTTTTAACAAAACCTTAAAAAAAATTTATTTAAAAATCCGAATTATTTGTAAAATATCTAATTATAATAATATTAAAATAAAAAATAACAAAATTAAAACCGATAAGGATAAAAATTTAATATACCGACGAATTTTTAACTATCGACAATTAAACGATATTATTATTAAAAATAAATATCTATTAATATTAATAAATACTATAAAAGAAAATATTAATAAAATTAAATAATTTATAACCTTAAATTTACCAAACGGTTATTACTTAATCCGAGTAATTAAAGGCGGAAAATTAAAAACCGCCTTTAAAATTATTTATAAATATTATAAATACAAAATTATACTGTAAAGATTAATTAATATTCCAGCTAGCTTTTAATATATACTTATTATTATTTTACGAAAATTCTGAAATAAATTTATTTTCGTTTACTTAAACGATATTTTTATTTCTTTAAAAACTTTAAAAAATATATAAAAAATATATTACTTAAATAATAAAAGCATTTAAAAAACTAACCTATTAATAAACGTTAAAAAATTTAATAATAAGCATAAAGTTTTCACTTTTAAAATAAAATTATTAATAAAAGATTTAAGGATTAAATACCGGAAGTTAGTTCCTAAATATATTTTACCTCATCAAGATCAGGCCCCAATTTTGAGGTTAGGGCTGCGCCTGCGGCGCAGCTGCAGCGAAGGCTTTAGAAAAAAACAGTAGCTTTAGATACCACGCTAACCTAATTAGAAAAATACCTACAGAAATCACAAAACCTCAAAATTGGGCCTGATATCAAGTTGTAATTTTTGGGGCTCGTTCTGAACAATCCTATACAAATTTTCGAAAATTTAACTTGGAAACTGGCAAATATAACAGTAACAAAAATAAATGGAAAATAATAAAAAACCGTTATTATATACAGCTTTAAAAGGGTTTTTTAACCATATATATAACTTTCTAATCGGGATTACGTTAGCGGAGATATTAAAAATCTAAATCAAAATTTTCGTTTTAAATAAACCTTTAATCCGGAACGCCCTTATGGCTGCGATAACGTAATTACCGCATGCAACATTTCGTCATGGACCTTCCAAGGGTAATTCAGTATGGGAGAAACCCGTACAGCTATTCTTTTGTCCGTACGGGTTATGGTTATTACGTCGCAGCCATAACGGTGTTCCGGTTAATCAAGTCCGGGACCTTTTTAGGGTTACGACGCAACAACCATAACCCGTACGGCCGAAAAAATTGATATACGGGCTTTCCCCATACAGAATATACTTAGGAAACCCGGTGCATAATGATGCGACCGGTGGTTATGCTGTCGCACCCATAAGGCCGTTACGGTCGCCCATTTCCCAGACCTTCATTCAGCCGTATTGGTTACAATTCCCGTCCAAAAAACTGGAAAAAATACCTATATGCATATTAGCTTATATTCGACGCCCCTGCAAAGTTTTATACTTATCGGACGTAAATTGGCTGCATAATAATTTCTTTTTATATAAATCTTTTTATTCTTTTAAAGAAATAAAAGGAAAGTTGGTAATTTTAGTAGGAGCGCCTAAAACGGACCCTTTTTTCGCACAACTAGATTTTAGGCCTCGCTGGCTCGTTACGGGAATACGGTATTTGATTAGTTAATTTTTAACTTCTTGGTAGAATACATTGGAAAACTTTAAGAAAAAATTGGAGAGCCAGCGAGGCCTGAGCTCGCTAAGGTAAAATATATTAAACTATTTCGTATTATTAACAAAATTAACTTTTAAGTATATTATTTAACCCTTTTTTAATAATATAACCGTTTATATCTTATTTTTTTAATTTAATTCGGAAATTTTAAATAATTAAAATTATTTATTTATTAATAATACTTAAATTAAAAGAAGATACTAAATGGAAAGTTAAAAACATCGTAAGTTAACGTATATTTTAAAAATAATTATAATACGAAATAAAATAAATAAGTTAACCTTCCGAATATAATTAATAACTTAATAACGAAAATATATAAAATACTTAAAAAGTTATTACTAGATATTACCGATAATAAAAATAACAAAAAAAAATTATTTCGTTAATTCGAAATTATAAAATAAATTAAATAAATAATAATTATAAAAAGATTTTTTTATTATTAAAAAATATTAAAATATTAATAATACCGTTGCGGAAAATTTATAAAATTACTATAAAAAATAATAAGAATTATATTTTTTTAATTATAATATTAAAAATCGAACTTTTCTTTAAAAAAAAATTCGAAATTATTTTAAAACCTTATTAAATTAAGTTAAGAAATTTCGTATATTTATAACAAAACGAATTAATTTATTATTTTAATTATTATTAATTAGGTTTTCCGAACCGAAATTAAAGATATTATCGTTACGGCGAAAAGCTTTTTTTATTTTTTAAATAAAGGTTATATAGGCCGTAAATTAGGTATTAAAATTACGGGTTTTAGATAATAAATACGGAAATGTTTGACAATAGTAGGCCTTTTTTTTAGTAGCAAGTTAAGTTTCTTAATTACGGAATAATATTATTAAAATATTAAAGGTATTTATAATTAAAAATACAGAAACCGTATAACGAAAAAAAATAAGGTATAATAATTAGCAATTATTAATTAATATTTACGATAAATTATTTAAAACCTATAAAATATTAATAAACTATATCCGAAACGATAAAGAAAATACGATAACTTATTATAATAATATTAACTTTACCGGTTAAACCAAATTTTGCCCGGCAAGTAAAAAGTATTCGAAAAAAAACTGAAATAAAATATTATTAAATAATATTAAAAAATAGGTTAATTAAAACTTATACTTTAAATAAGATTATTATCGTCGTTTTCGTCCATTTAATCGAATATTTTAATGCATTATTTAATAAACTTTTAAGAACGGATTATATCCAAAATTATAGTAATAAGGTATTTATAAATATAACTGATACGTTAATAAAAATAATATAAATAAAAGGTGATTTAGTTTATAAGTTTGCATATATTATAATTATTAAAATAGTTAATATAAAAAATTTTGCGGGGATTTAAACATATAAAAAACTATAAAAAAAGATTTCAGTAAAAATATAAAATATTTTCGGTTTTGTTAAAATAAGGGCGATATACGTAAATAACGGAAATAAGAACTGCGTTATAAGAACGCAAATTATAATAACGGTTACGTATTTTTTTTATTTTAACCTTAAGAAAATATAATAATTAATTTAAAAACGAAAATATATATATTATTCGGCATAAGTGCCGTTAAAGATCTATCATTATGATTTTCGCGGATTAAATCGTATCCGAAAATTAAAAGCCGAAGTCGATCTTTTGGAAATAGATTTTCTGGCTCGATGGTAATGTCGATGGGTTTAACGCGTCCGGTAGCCTTGTAAGGATTTTGTACCGTAAAAGAGATGGTCTTTTTGAAAATCTTACGGTTGCGGATTATCGGTATTATGTATTCGGAATTGCGCGGCATATTTAGCTGTTTTAATAAAGGTAATTCGAAAAGCTGTGGGAATGATTAAGGTTAGAATTTTTAACCCTTTTCCTGGCTGATATCTAACATTTTTAGCCGTAAGACTGGCAAAGGTTCGCATAACTTTTTATGCGCACTTAAGGTTTACCCTTAAGATTTATCGTTAAGGTTTATTTTTAAGATTTATTTTTAAGGTTTATTCTTAAGGTTTATTTTTTAAGGTTTATCCTTAAAGTTTATTTTTAAGGTTTATCCTTAAGGTTTATTACGACCATGCGGAACCAGCCAGCTGGCATAAGGTTCATCAGAGTCGAAGCTTATCGGCAACCACGTATCAGTCTGCTTCAAAATAAGGTTCTGCTTCAGAATAAGGTTCTATGGGACTAAGATATATAATCTATCTTAACCGTGAAAACTATTAATTAATTATCGTATTCGAAGATACTGGGTATAATATTTATCGTATGGATTATATGTGTAATGATTTTCTATATATTTAGCTCAGCCTGGAAAATAAGGCTTGAACTTAGATCAACCTTGCAAAAACGAAAATATAAGGATAAAAAACGTATAATGTAAATCTAAAAAGTGGCCGAATATAAGGCGGGTTAACGAACGCAAAACAAAATTATATTAAGTTTACAAAAAGAAAAAAGAAAAATTTAAAGGTTGGAAAAATTAAATAATATTTATATATATATATACCGAATTAAATTAATTATAAGTAATAATAAGCGCGAAATATGGCGGTTATTTAAGAATATCGTATATATTTATAAGCATTATAATTCTTATCTTAAATAACTTAAATTATAATAATAAAAATATATTACTTAATAATATTATCCTTACTTATTATATACATATATAATACCGGGCCGGCATTATAAAAAAGGGGGGAAATAATTATTATAACAGGCCTAACAGCTTAAGGCTGGCATACTTTATATAACCTATCTTCCTTATTTGGACCCCTTATTACCTTTATTCCATATAAGGGCCTTAGGCCCTATCTATCCTTATAAAGGGATAAAAGTCTGTTCTGTCCTGACCCTACCCCATAGGAATAGACTGGTTACACCTGACTTGAGCCCTACCGTAACAAAAAGGTTGAAAATTTTTCTATATCAAAAAAAAGGACGGTAAAAGGTAGTACCTGGTTAAATAAAAGGACTGCCTAAAGTTAAAAAATACCTGGAAACTTATAAAAAACCTTACGGAAATCCAACGTTTATTAAAAATTTTCCATTAATAACGTCGGACAACTTAAAGATAATATTCCAGTCTACGTTATCGAATTATAACGGGTCGAAGGCGGAATTAATCCAATTGCCATTTACGTTTCGGTATTAAATCGTTCCTACTTTTTTAACTTATCTAAATTTTTTTTTCCCGTAACGAACCATTTTAACAGCTTTTTTACGTAATATCTTTTTTTGTTTACGAAAATACTGTAAACGAACTAACGCCTTAAAAAAAGACGTTTCGGTAAATATTTTTTTTTCGTTTAATGCGAGGTTTTTTTTTTAAAAAATACGGAATATCGCTTATAAGTTTATATTACCAAAATCGTAACAAGTATATTTCTTTTAAATATGAAAACTATAACGAACCTTACATTTTACAACAATATAATTAAAACGATTAGCGCGGAAATAAACCGAATAACGAAGTATATTTATACCAAACTTATTAATAAAAGCATAAAAGATTTTATAACGATCCGGGTTAAAGTTTATCTTTTTGGGGGGATTTTTAAGGATACGGCCGGACATACTAATAATTAGTAACATAAAGAAAATAAGAAGTAAAAGGAAAACTTACTTATGATGCGATATAAATAAAATTAATCTTTAAGGGCAAAAGTCCTGGAAGGGGAAAACCGTGTTATGGCCCAGCTAATTTTGGCTAACCCAAACGGTCGGAGTTGCAGTAAAATAAGCCCGATCGCGGTCTTAAGGTTACGTAACTAACGGTAATCGAACGAAATCCGTTCGACCACTTTCGATTAATAATAAATAATCGAACGAAATTTATGCGACAATTTTCGATTAAATAATAACTAATCGAACGAAATTTATTCGATTACGTTCGATTATAAAAAGTAAAAAAAAATATATATATACGTTTACTATCTTTTTATAATTTAAATAATATTAATTTATAATATAATTTAATTACTTAGATAATATTTAATATTTGTTATTATTAAATATAATTATATCTTTAGTTTATTATTGAAATTTTTATAATATTATTATTAACATAAACCGTACGATTTAGGTTTAATAATTAGTTAAGCCAGGTAGCCATTATAATTAAAAAAAAAGAAATATTAACGTTTTTAATATTAAAAATATAAAAATGTTATTTTATATATAATTAATTACGTAAAAAAGTTCTATAATTTATACTTTTTTAAAATATATTAATTAAATGAAAAGATATATTATAATAAGAAAGAGTGGAGCAAAAGTAACGTAAATTTTATATAAGGAAAAGAATACGTTTATTTAAAATGTTAATAATACGAGAAATATTAAAAATACATAAGTAAAATTTTAATTCTTTATTAAATAATAAATAAATTTAAATTTAAAAATATCCTTATATTTTTACTTATCTTTAATACGTATTTCTTTGCAAATATAGTTAGTTATTTATTTTTAATAATTTGTTATATAATTTATATAAAAAAATATTAACGTTATAATTTCGTAATTTCGACCTTAATATTCTTAATATAAATATTAATAATTTTAAATAACATTTTATAAGCCGCGTTATTTAAAGGCCTTATTTATTATCCCGTTATTCGCTTTTTAATATCTATTTTTGTTAATTTATTAGAAATATGCAGCTTTGTTGATTTTGTATGGGAATTGGTGGCCCGCTGGGGGGGTGGCCCGTTCATGGGGTAGTTGCCTTAGCATCTATTATTCGGCTGTAAGAGGAATTCCTTTGGTTTTGCGAAAACTTCGCGGATAGTCTCATCCTGCTTCTCAGCCTACCCAGTCGGCCGACCGAGGTTCTCCTTATCAGCTACAGCAAGCTCGAGAGATGTCATTATAGTGACCTGTTCTAGTCCCCTTCTTCCGTCCCTTTCCGTCTATGGAGCCAATCTTCCCTGCCGCCAAGATAACGATACACGACTCTTGAGTCTCGGTCCCTACAGTCCTCAGCCTCGCTTGCCGCCGTATATACGCCCAGCCCACTTGCTCCTAACGCATTCCGCGCACCAACTCTGCGTGCCATATCCATAGCTAAACCGAAGTCTTTCTTCATCAGTTGAACACGAAAGCCACCAGTGTACCCGTTTGACGAAGGTGCTTTGGGGCACACGCCCGGCACGGGGTTGAATACATCGCAGATGGTGTTCTGTGCCGTCCCGGCAGCAAAGACAGAGGCCAGGACGTCAGCATCGATGCCTGCACGCATCCCCATGTCCATCGCCTCGGAGCAGGCGATTGTGATAATGCCGGATAGGTAATTGTTAGATAATTTCGCGGCGAGACCTAGCGATGGTCCACCGCACGGGATGACCTTGCCGCCCATGGTCTGTAGCAGAGTGGTCAGACGAGTGAGGTTCGCATCCGCCGCGGAACTGCCAAGGAAGAAGGCTATGGTAGCATTTATGGCGCCGATGACGCCGCCACTAACGGGAGCGTCGTAGAAGGAGGTCGTGAACGGGGAGAGTCGCTCTTTGACGTGTAGGTTGGTGGCTGTGTCGATTGTGGAGGAGTCGATCAAGAGCTTATCGGGGAATGGCCGAGTGGAAGTGCGGGAGAGCGAAGCGAGGATGCCAGTCTCTGGGTCAAGGTATACTGACTTGACATGGGCGCCTTCAGGGAGCATCGTTAGTATAACATCCTATTTTGCAGGTTAGCTGACGGATGGCTATCTCGAGAGTGAGGGAGATAGTGTGCCATACGGAATTATCTGACACTTCTTTGGCGTTCTGGCATTTAATGATTGTGACTGGGACCGAGGCACAGAGTCCCTCGACCTCTTCCATAGCTGGGACAACGACATCGTGAACGTATAGACGCGAGCCAGCTGTTAGTTTCCTTGCCAGGTTCATAACCATAGGCTTACCCATAGCCCCAAGCCCAATGAACCCTATATCCCTAGGTAGAGGGTCGTTATTGTCTGAATACATCCCGTTCTGTCGTGGCACAATATGTCCAACATGAAATACACCATAGTTGGACGTTCCATTACCATGTCTAGATTCAGATGCCTGTTTGCATATGCTTGGCGGACTTCCACACACACATAGAACAATTTTGGTATGTGCTACGTGCCGACTGTAACACTTGGATGCGGGGCAATGCAACTCAATAGATTAGCCTATTGATCTGAATTTGGGATCCCGCTTCGCAGCACGCATGGCTTACATCTGGTAGCGTGGGGGTAACCTGGGGTCTTCGCAAAGCATACTTCAGTTTCGTTGGCGCAGGGTGGCGAACGGAGGCTTGCCTTAAGTAACCCCTTATTCGTTACATATTATCGCACTAGGCTAGAGGTGCAACTACCATAGCAGTCTATCCGCCAGTGCAAGGAATGAAATCATGTCGTCGGACGAAGAGAAGAGAAAGCTCAAAGAACAGTTCGCTGCACAGCTGGGCGAGAACGCGTTTCATGCTGGTTGGGAGTCTCTGCTCTCACTTGACCCCGCCTTTTTCTCCGCCAGCCTATCCCTCGCCTCCGTCCCACGGAGGAAGTCATACCTTTCCCGCAAGGACCAGTCTCTCATCTCTCTTGCCGTCGATAGTGCTTCCACGCACCTCTATACCCCGGGGATACGTGCGCACGTCGCTGCGGCACTAGACGAAGGCGCCAGCGTGCACGAAGTGCTCGAAGTCATCGAGTTGTCGAGTACCCTAGGCATCCACGCGTGCAATATAGGGGTGCCACTCCTGGTTGAAGTCTTGAAGGAAGAGGGAGAAAAGTATGAGAAGGAGATAACGAAGCCCTACGATGAGAAAAGAGAGAAATTGAAGGGAGACTTTACGGAGAAGAGGGGGTATTGGCACCAGTTCTGGGAGGACTTCCTAAGGCTCGATCCAGAGTTCTTCGAGGCTTATCTGGAGTTTTCCAGCGTACCATGGGTTAAAGATGTCGACGGGGCAGGGAAAGGTAAAGGGGCGCTTGAACCAAAGGTAAGTGAAAATGCGCTATTAGCTTGTGTTCACCAACCCGAGCCCGCGTATCATTTGCTAACAGTACACTCCAACCAGATGAAAGAGCTTGTTTATTGTGCTTTCGACTGTGCTGCTACGCATCTTTATGTGCCCGGTCTAAAGTTACATATGAAGAACGCTCTGAGATATGGTGCCACGCCACAGGAGATACTGGAGGTGCTTGAGATCGCTACGCTGCTGAGCCTGCACACAGCCCATGTGGCAGCACCCATCATAGAGGAGCTAACCTCTTCCCGTACTTAAATTTTATAGACTGCTACCGATGAACCCAAAGTTTTAATCAGTGGAAGGTGCCGAAATTGTGTTGGAATAGGGGTCAAAATAGGGGTAAGACGACCCACACCTTATGTGTATATGTAGTTGTGTAGTCCCAACCCCCAAGACTGACGTTTCAGTATGAAACTGAACAGGTGTTCAACGGATATTTGACACCTTGTAATGATCATATTGAATTCCTATACTCACGCTGTTATGTATGCTTCGAGTTCCCCAGACCTAAAATGCAAGGCCGCACACTACTGACGGTTCTATTGGTCTTTGCAACTACGTTAAAATAGGAAACGAAATATGTGAGTGTGACCTTATTACGTCCTACAAATAGCTCCTTCTTTGTATTCCCTCTTTGCTTAAATCTGGTACTTGAAATTGGTGGACCGATCGGTGTACTCCCGGCTGGTTAGCACCAGCCCGTTGGCTACGGCTTCCGCCTTGGCTTGCTCGCGTCGCTTATAGATCCACCTCACAACCCACCATCCGAACCATGCGAAGGCCAGACAGCCGAGCGACCATGCATGTCCTAGAGTAAAAGACGGCGCGGCGTTGGACTGGTAGATCTGCCCCGACACGACACCACCAACATTGGTCAAACTCAGCAAGATGCCGAGACTAGCAGCTCGTTTCCCATCTGGTGCGCAGTTGCCGGATAGCCAGGTTCTACGACGGGATATTAATATAGAATCAAGAATGCAGCTTCTCTCTTCCCGCTCCAGATCAGGGGCCTCCTATGGACACTCACATATTACCCCCAGTACAAAGAAAGCAGGCCGTGGCAACCAGGTACGTAGCGAAGTACTGTACCGCCGGCGGAACGTCGCAGAGAAGGATGGCGTAGCCGGCGACACCGAAAGGTGCACATAGAATTAGCGGAAGAAATCGCTTCCCATATCTGTCGGATAAGACAGCGCCGACGGCGTATACGATAGCGCCCCAGAGGTTGACGGGGATGACCAAGTACTGTGCCTGTACCGTGGAATAATGGAACCCTTCTTTAATGATTATGGGCAGAAATGTCCCAAAACCTTTGCCGCAAGTGTTAGTGGACTGATTTCTTCGGGAAAGGGCACTGGAGGCCAACCGTAAAGAATAGTGACGACGGCTATCTGGATAACACCATGCACCCAGCTCTTCGCATCCTTCGCGGCTTGCTTTATCTCCTGTTTTCCATAGTGACCAGAACCGCCACTGTAAGCCTCCATTTCCTCTGCACGCCGTCTCATAAGCGCTTTATCTTCTGAAGTTAAAAAGTATGCCGTCTCATAGCTCTTGGGGACGAGAAGTACACAACACGCTGCCCAAATGACGGTGATGATACCTTCGATTATGTAAAGCCTGGGACTATCAGTTATGCTCTGTAAACTCATAGTATCGAACGTAGAAACACACCACCGCCACCCAGACAAATTTGCCGCTCCGTCCATACTCAGCATAGCCCATGCTAAAAGCCCACCAAAGGCTCCAGAGAGCGCTGATGCGACTAAGAGACTGTTGGCTGACTGAGGAGATATTCTCTGCACGATTCAAACGCAGACTTACTGAAAAGGAAAGCAATGCGGACCGCTAGTTCCTCACGCTTATACCAATTGCAGAGAAACAAGGTCATTGATGGGAAGAGGCAGCCTTCGAAAAATCCCAACAAAATGCGGGTTACTACAAGGGGTCCGAAGGACTGGACGAAGCCAGTGCATAGACAGACGATACCCCAGCAAAAGGTGATGGTGGGAATGACCCGGTTAAACTGGAGGCGTTTGACGAGTAGGGATGTAGGGAATTCCGCGAGTATGTAGAAGATATAGAAGACTGAGATAGCTGTCTATAGGTATAACAGTCAGTAGAATGAGAGACACACGTCCAAGAAGGTTGCTGGTACGTACATTCAACTGGGATCCTTCCAAGTGTATTTCAGTCGTCATACCCTGCGTCGCGGCAAAGCCGATATTTCCTCGATCTAAGTAGCTGATAAGCATGAGCAACATCATAACTGGCGCGATGAAGTAGTCAAGTTTTCGAACTAGGGCCTTTTCCTGCTTCCGCAGCTCGGCTGACATCCTCTGTCCATCTTGCACCAGCTCGAAAAGTTCAGTGTGCTTCTTTTCATCCGAACTAGGGGATGACATATTCCGTAGTTAGGGTTGGCGGGCTCGGGCTACAGCGAGAGAATTCCAACAAGACGAGATAAAAATTCGGCAAAGTAATAAAAATTGTGGTAGGTTTCTTGCCCACTAAACGGTCAAACTCATGAAATTTGGTTGTACGGACGTAAAACGAGGGTTTGAACCACCGTATCTCGAAAACTGACGTCTACTTGACCTCCTGTCGATGCTGACGACAGGTTCAAAGGGGGGTTGTCAGATTATGTGGGGTACAGACTGAGAGGCCGAGTTTCGAACTCTGAGTTCCTTGATCCGATGTTATCTCCGTAGGCGAGGTGGGATTTTGTATAGCACAAGTTGACAGAGCCAATAGCATGGGGATCCACGTCGTACCGGCTAAAGGCCCCCTTATGATTTCACCGATGTGAGGGGAAAGTGTATCAGTTTGCTTTTCGTCGGAATCCCACTACCTAATATCCTGCACATATCTCGAGATAGCGAGCCTCAATACTTCATTCTGCTGGTCTCACCCTCCTAAAGAGAGCCACTGAAGAGACTTTAAAATACTTTCCTCCGGCTAAAATGAGTACCGATCCAAAGTTAAAGGAGTTACACAAGCACCTCTTCGACGAGGGGCTGAAAATGCGCCGCAGCGTCGTCGGTGACGCCTACGTCGACCGTGCCTTGGCCAACGGCTCAACCGAGTTTTCAAAGCCGGGTCAAGAACTAGTCACAGAATGGTGCTGGGGCTATGCGTGGACGCGGCCGGGTCTCGACAAGAAACAGCGCAGCCTCCTCAACATCGGCATGCTCATGGCCCTGAACCGCGCGCCTGAGCTCGCCGTGCACATCCGAGGGGCCCGGAACAACGGGCTCTCGGAGCTGGAGATCAGGGAGGCCATCCTGCACTGCACAACGTATTGCGGGGTTCCGGCCGGCGTCGACGCCATGAAAACGGCCGAAAAGGTGCTCGACGAGATGGCTGAGAAGGGCGAGATGGCTAGGGAACTTGGCAACAAGACGACACAGTAGTTCCTTGATGACTACTCTAGCGAGATGGGTTCTGCATTAATGACCGAGTCATAAAATAGAGATCATACGGATACCTTCACGATAAGTATGTGCATGCCGGGAAAGTACGATAGCTGTGTCTACAAGGCAGCGACCGAAAGACCATTGCTAGAGCAGCAGCTAGCCAGTCTTCATCAACAGTAAATTTCTATAAGTATCTAGGGGTGGCTAAATAGGGGTACGAACCATGTTCGATGAGAGTGGTTGAAAATGGAAGTAGGAATATACATGAAATATTGTGTACAATTGTGAAAATACTGTATTTATTAAATCCTCCGACTGCTAACTCCCATCCGAACGAGCCATGTCAATCGCGAGTTTCCCACCCTGACCCTTGTGATACTCAGCTACCAAGTCGTTGAGTCGCGACAGCGGAAATGTGCGTACAACTGCTCTCACGTTATTCTGAGCAGCAAACTGCAACATCTCTCTCAGCAGCTTGTTGCTGCCCACGAGACTGCCGGTAATGGAGATGTCGCGGAATACGACGTCCCGGGCCGATATGTGGAATCCCCGTTCGGGGAAGGATACGACGACGCATTTCCCGTGGTTTCGGAGAAGAGACACGCCGTAGTCGAAGGCCTCCTGGCTCTCCGGTAATATGATGACGGCATCCAGACCCATATCGCCTCTGTCCTGTTTCCCGTCCTCTCGGCCAAGCCGGGCGACAACCTCAGCGGCGTCTACGTTTCTTGCATCTATTACCCTCGCGCCGTTGGCAACCTCTCCGGCGAGCCGCAGCGGCGCGTCCGCATTATCCACGCCCCATACCTCGAGCCCCATCCGGACGGCGAACTGGAGCCCCAAGTGGCCTAGACCGCCGCCGCACCCCATGATGCCGACGCGCTGTCCAGGTCTCAGCCGACAGCGCTTCAGAGCAGCGTAGACCGTGACGCCGGCACACATGAGCACGGCCGTGTCAACGGCTGACAAATTCTCCGGAATGGGCGCGACTTGGCGACTGTCAACGACTGCGTACTCCCTGAAGCCGCCAGGGGCACTGATTCCGTTGTTCTGTGACCTCGGGCAATAAACAGAGTACCCGGGCGGATCGGCATCAGCGTCTTCGGGGGTAGGTCCTGACGCGCACTCGAAGCAAGTGCCGCAAGGGTGAAACGAACGCCCCGGTACCCCCACCCTGTCGCCTACCCGGAATGGAGAGGTAGAATTTTCCGGCAAAGCCACGACGGTGCCCGCGAACTCATGGCAGCCGACATGTGGGAACGACGGCGGATTAGGGCGCATCTGCTCAGCGGCGAGGACAGCATCAGTATGACAGTACGAGGCCGCGTCTACTTTGATGAGCATGTCATATGGATCGGTGACGGTAGGGAGAGGGACTGAGCGAAGTACATAAGGCTTGTTGAATGCCTCGAGGAATTGGGCCTTCATTAAGGCTGGTAGCTTAGGGTCGCTGGTGCTTGCCATGACTCTTCGCTGCTGTTGTCGTTCCCCGAGTACTGTAATTGCTAGATAATGACAGTGGGCGTGACTATTAACGGCTCATTCCCAGTGTTCGATGCGTCCACCCAATAGGAGTATCCATAATCATATCTACAGCGAAATGCTCCCGTAGGAATTGCACTGCCCTCAATTGTCTGTACGAGCGGGGTGTGTCTAACGTAGATAACAATTCCATAACTACCGACAATCATCGTCCATCCCCCTCTTCCATCTCGGTGCGCCCCCGTCCTTCTGCGGCCACCCTAGTACGAGATACAGGGTCAACGTCACATTGCATGGATGGGGCTCGGATTACCATAACAGTTCGTAAGGGACAGGCTCAGGGATAGTCTCAATACAGAACGCTATGCAAGATTTCTTCCAGCGAGATAACTCGGCTATACCACTTTAGGAGATTACATATGTGCAAATGTCCCTTTTGTGAGATTTATAAGCTTATTATTGTGTATTTCATAAACATTCTACTGGCGGCTCATAGGCTAGGCACGTTTACTACCATACTTAAGCCGTGGTCGAGCACCTCGAAGTATTCAAAAGGCTTCATTTGAATCCAAGCGGAAGAGAAAATGTCGACCACGATGGAAGCTGTGGCAAACACCAAGCCACCTGTCTTCGTGACCGTCTCTGCCTTGGATGCAGGCCATCTTACACTTCCCGAGCGTCTTTTCATCACCGACGCTGACCCCGAGAAATGCAACACTGTGCCATCCCTGTCTTTCTTGATCCAGCATCCGTCGCCCTCCCCTTCACGTCCTAGTAGTAGTGTAACAAACCTCGTCTTCGACTTGGGGATTAAGCGCGACCTGGATGGTTACACACCCGCACAGCAGGAGCACACTGCCCAGAGACAGCCCGTCATCACCGAACCCGACTGCGCAGCCAGTCTCCGCTACGGTGCTGCCAAGGAAGAGGGTGTTACGGGTGAAGAAGTCCTCCTCGACCCGGGCAAGGACATCGACATTGTCGTCATAAGCCACGTGCATTGGGACCACGTCGGCACGCCGTCGGACTTCTCGGGCGCCACGTTCGCCGTGGGCTCCGGGACGCTAGACCTGTTGAGGAGCGGTGCTGGGCATCTATACCCGGCCGAGCTGTTCAACGATGACGAGCTCCCGGCGGCTCGGACGGTCGAATTCCCGCCCGTCCCCGGGAGCAGCGAACACTATGAGGCGGCTTCGGATATCCCCAAACACACGCCCACGCCCGCGAACACGCAGGCCAGGCTCCCCCGGTCGGCAGACCGGTGGTCCTGGCAGCCCCTAGGTGGATTTCCCCACGTGATCGACTTCTTCGGCGACGGCAGCGTTTATATCATTGACAGCCCTGGCCACTTATACGGTCACGTGAATCTGCTCGCGCGTATCGACGACCGCAAGTACGTCTACTTGGGCGGGGACTGTTGTCACGATACTAGAATTCTGTCGGGCGAGACGGGGATCGCGATGTACGGGGACGGCAAGGGAGGGTTGAGGAGTGTGCATGTGGATACAAATGCAGCGAGGAGAACATTGGACCGAATCAGGTCGTTCGTGAAGGAGAAGAACGAGGTGGAGGTGGAAGTGGTGCTGGCCCATGATGCAGGGTGGAGAGCTGGGAACCACCATCGATTCTGGCCCGGGAAGCTATGAGGACGTTTCTAACTCTTTACGGAACATTGCATTGTCAGGTTTCTTTTCGTGTGATTTGCTGTATAGTATCCGGCGAGTTTCTCTTTTCATTTTACTTACTTGTATGTCGCTTAGATATTTTCTGCATATCAGTAGAGGCGTATATAATCACCTAGGCAGCCCAGGACATGAACTTAGTCTGTATGCCGCGATCCCGGGGATTAGAGATCCACCCAGATCTTTGCCTAAATGCGGAGGTGGATAGTTCGCCGTACTGGCACCGGTGCGCCCCACTTTCCTAAAGCGGTAATCCCGAATAGAGCAACGCTTTTTGGGGGGATGGGGGTTACAATCTCCCACACATTATTACATGGGCAGTATGGGTAGGATTCAGTATGCACGTATACTGATACTCCTTATGACTGCATCTTCTTTCTCCAGGTTTCTTATCCCCACATCGCTCATTATCTCCCCTACGGTATCTGAAGGTCGCCATTACGTACAGTATTGTGAGGGAAGCGTTCCAGCAACTAGCGTAATATAACAAGCATGCCTGCCTCGCCTGCGGATACAGTAGCCTTCATCGGTATCCAGTAACCGTTTATCTCAAGTAGTGTGTGTGTCGACTGATGATGGTCTACAGGCCTCGGGGTCATGGGTTATCCCATGGCCAAGAACCTCCGCGCCGGTTTGCGCCCCGAGAAGACTCTACTCATCTGCGACGTAAATGCAGAAGCGCTGAGCAGCTTCCAAAAAGAAATGAATGGTAAGGGGCCTATAGGTAAAGTCAAAAACGGCTTCGAGGCGGTTAAGGCAGCAGTAAGACAGTCCCTGATAAATATTCACGACACGGTTCAGGGAAGCTTATGACCTCTCGTCTCAGAATACTGTCATCACTATGCTCCCCAGCTCCGATGCCGTGAAGGTCGTCTATCTCGACCCACAGACAGGTATCCTAGCCGGCGCAGCTGCAGCAGTAGATGAACGTGAGACCGGCTCGCCACCGAAGCCAAAGCTCATCATGGAATGCGGGACAATCGAAACAGACACGATTCTCTCCGTCGCGAAGGCGGCCGAACATGTCAGCGCCACGAAGCTCCATAACACTCTAACCTTTGTCGATGCCCCTGTCTCCGGCGGCCCCATGGGCGCCCAAGCCGGTACGCTCACCTTCATGGTTGGCTGTCAGCCCGCGGTGTCTCCACAGATCTTCCCAGTGGTGAAGTCTTACCTACAGCATATGGGAAATCCAGACGGGATCTTTCTGTGTGGTGCCGTCGGAGCCGGCACGGCCTTCAAGATTATCAACAATTACCTGAGCGCCATCACCTCGCTTGCTGCCTCCGAGGCCCTCAACATCGGCGTGAAAGCCGGCCTGGATCCTAAGCTCCTGACGGATGTCATCAACCAGAGCGGTGGGCAATGTTGGGTCACGAGTAAGAGCAATCCTGTACCGGGCGTCCAGGAGAACGTGCCTAGCAGTCGGCGATACGAAGGTGGCTTTAGGATTGAGTTGTGTGCCAAGGTGCTCGGGATGGGAAGCAGGTTGGCGGAAGCGGTGGGCGCAAGGACGGTGCTCGACAAGCCGACACTGCAAGCGTTCAGAGAGGCCATTGCGGATGAGAGGTACCAGGGAAAGGATGCAAGAGTGGTGTATAAATGGTTGAACGAGAGCGAAAGAGAGGCATAATTTGGTCTATTTTAGCCCCTGGCTGCGATTTAAACCACCAGGGTTAATCGAACGCGAACACGAGACGGGTAGGTACAGCGAAGAATTTGAGAGCCCCTGAAGCCAGAATGGCGGCAGCAATTGGATAATAGAGAAATAGAGTGAAGGTATCAATGAGAATATAAATTTAAATGATACTTCGGCGACGTTAGACAGTGTAATGGCTTTATTCTCTCGGTCCAGGTATTTACTCAGGAGTAACACTGTATAACACGCTATGGAGTGTTTATAAACCGAAGGGGATCCTAGATAGCGGAGGGCGCACCGCGGCCGTTTTAGCATGGTTTATCTTTTGTGGGCACGCGAGGTTCCCCTGAAAGAAATATGGCACTGCTCGCCTTGCCCATTCGTGTTTGCCCTACCTTCACTTTTGACATTCCTGTGTAAAAACTCGATAATTTTGATGCCTTCAAATTTACTATTCTGAAAATCTACTCTAACTACTTTTAATAGCGAAAAAGTCTGCAGCCTGGCCCCCTTGTAGATTCTACGACCCAGAGCCCTGGTCTGCAATTCTTCCCCGACTTTTCAGATGGTCGCTTTCTTAGATGATTTCAAATTCTTGCAACTCGACCTCTTCAGAAAAGCCTTCGCCGTTCATCATCCCGCGAACATATGACTCTCCTAAGAACTCGTATGTAAATGGGGCCTTCTTGCTCCTAAGTCTCATAATATACGCTGTCCGCCCTCCGGAAAGCAACGCGACATTATCGCCCGGTTTGGTTGAGGTCGGTCCTAGCCCAATGTATCCCTTCTTCGTGATGAACAGCCGCCTGCCGTACGTAGCCGGGAACATGGCTAGACCGTACACGCCAGCATTCGTCCGAACCTCCTCTTTCGTGAAGCGACTTGGCTTTTGCGACTCGCCCGGGAACGTGAGCCGGTGCCATCGGTACGCGTCGTAGAGCTCGGCCAAGGTTGCACCAGCAACCCCGTTAGGCGTAACGTCGACGCCTGCAAGAAGCGTGTTGTGGTAGGCGCTCTCAATGTTTTCTCCCGTTGGATAGGTCTTCAGATCGAGCACCATTTGCTCCCAAACCCGCAGTGTTCGGGTTACTATCATCTCCATCCCATCTTGCATAAATTCGCGGCCGACTAGGCGAGAGAACTTCGGAGTATGGTCGGCGTTCCCCTTGATGTAAGTCTCACCCACGCGCCTGACTTGATCCAAAATTGTCCCTCGAAGCCAAAGCGTCTTGCCGTCTGGAGAGAAGCGAGGATTTGCAACAGTGTCCCCGCACGCTTGCATAACTTGGACTTGATTCGGGTTGCCCGAAAAGAGATACGAGTATGCTCGTTGATATGACGACCAGTCTGGAACCCAAGAGGATAGGCCTTCTTGACGGTTCCACCAAGAATCACCCTTCAAACTGAGCACATCGAGAGACTTGAGTAGCAGAGCATTAGCAACTTGGCGATATGGCTCTGCCACCGGGAGCTTATAGTCAGGGACCACCAGCTGATCCGCTGTCAGGCCAAGGAGACCATACACATGGTCTCTAGGGTTCAAAGCGATTGAACGCCGGGAAGTAGCGAGGAGTGAGAGTAGATCATGCTTGCCGCCGCCTTCGCGGACCTGCTTTGCAATGTAGTAGAGGGGTAGAACAGCCGTGACGTCCAACTCGCACGTGGTGAGCCGTGTAAACTGGCGCCGGTAGAGGTACATGGCGACACCAGAGAACCCCATCCAAGGGATACTGTCTTGGCCGCAGTGCACTATTGCCGACCGAGCCAGTGCTATCTCCTGAATGATCCAAACTCTTGTGAACCACTGACGCCAGAAGATGGCTTCGAGGGCTGCCCACTCGGAGCTAGCACCATGAGGAAGACCAAGCCTTTCCCACTCCTCCGCGGATATCGGCTTGTCCCAATCCTCGTGGGCCGTGTTCCTCGAGATCTCGAAGATCTGATGCATGAGCTTCCAAGCAGCGGGAGTCTCTTCAGCAGCTTCTCCAAGCCAGACAGCTACTTTGTCTGCTTTGCTATAGATGTCGCGCATCATCGCCACCTGGATGCTCTTCTCGTCCTCATTGCCTTGGTTGATGCAGACGCCATCTATCCAGAGAGTGCGATCACGATCAGTGTACTTCAGCTGTCGCAGAGCACCGAGCAAGTTGCGGGTAACCTGGACTTTTTTCCCTTCGCATTGAATGATGTGAACATCCGAACAGTCACCCCAGGTGTACGAGAGTGCTTCAAATTGTATGTCGTCATCCAAAGATTGGATGCTGAGAGAGACATTGACGATATCAGAGCTTGGAGTCGCTTTCAAGTGGAGGAGACGGATTTGTCTCGCCTCTAGGGGCATATAGCGGTACCACTCTGAAGTTCTATGCCCATGAGTTATTATCGCGGTCTGATGGCCAACATTCACATTTGAAGTAGCATTAACTTACTCTGGGTCGGCGGCGGCTTCGATCTGTCGTGCTTTCGCAAGCTCCTGGAATTTCTCAAGTTTGTATCCAGGGTCATTTGAGTCCCTCTTCTTAGCCGTCCTGCGTGTTCAGTTAGCCCTGGCAAGATTAGGGTTTGTGCGAGTCTTGGCGCCTACTCGGGCATCCAGTTGTCGGCGATAGAGTTGGATACCGCCAGGACGGGCCGGGTGGCCCTAAGATAGACGTTGTAATATTTCTCTGTCAAACCCATTTCACACTGTTGGTTTTTGTCTTGAAGAGCGGCCTCGATACTGAAAGCAATTTGTCAGGTACTGTAGCAAGGGTTACGCTAGCATCCCATATACAGAAAAACTCACTCTGATTGGAACATATATTCATGGTTAGACTACTTTAAAGATCAGTACGCGTTACGAGAGCGCACGCAACTAGCCATCTAAGAGAACACAACTGATGTCCCCTATATCTGACAGTATTTACCATGCGCCGAAGTGCAAGATTCTATCTTGCTACTTATCTGACAGCAGCAGCCACGACATGGTCGCCAGCACCGCCACAGATTACTTAACGGTAACCCCGCCATTCAATCAATTTGAACCCCCCTGCCTTCTTTGCTGCCCCTCCCTCCAATATCGACATCGACCAGTTTGATTCCAGCACGAATCAGCATTACAAGTTTCACCCTCGATATTCCCCACGCTCAACTTCTTTCTTTTCCGTCCCGAACTAAAAATCGGCATTCCACCAGCCCAACACAGCACCTCCCAACCCTGAAGTCAAAACTCACAACCCACGACCGCAATGCCCCAAGCAGAACTCCGCGCGACCTACGCCTCGCCGCACAACGCGCCGCTGAGCCTCGCGACGCCGCTCGACCTACCCGCCACCACCACCTCCTTCTCCTCCTCTACTTCCCCTTCCCCCGCAGAGAAGGCGGCGTACCTCCGCGATCTCCGCGCCGCGACGGCCGCGCTGCAGGTGCGCATCAACGGCGAGCTGACGGCGCGGATGGAGGAGGACAAGGCGCGGGAAGCCTCCGCTGCTGCTGGTGGTGGTGGGGTCGCGGCGGCGGTGGCGGGGACCGACAAGGGCAAGGGGGGGAAGGCTGGTAGTGGTGGTGGTAGCGGTGGAGGCGCGGAGAAGGCTGCTGAGGACGTCGACGAGGATGCCGAGGAGGAGAATTACGGCGAGGAGGCCGTGGAGGACGATTGATTGATGATGCGGCGGGTTTCGGCGGCGACGGCGATGGCAACTCGAGTGGACCATACGGACAGAGGCGCGAATTTGGTCTAGAGGGCACTGATTTATTGCCGTTGGTCTGGCTTGCGATATACGAAAAGAGGGCATTCTTCGGGCGACCGTAAGGGGCGGGGGCGACCGGACGAATGCGAGCCCATGGCCGTCATGACGATATATGTGGGCCGAGTACCTACTACAATCACCGGGATATCAAGCCGGCCTGACCTCGCTTCGGATTTTTCGAGGGCGAAAACAGGCGAATCAACTCAATGGGTATTTGTCAATTTCGAAATCGCCCCTAACTCACTCTCCCCTGTATGCGATGCTATGCGATGCTATGCTATGCTATGCTATGCTATGTGGCACGTATGCACGTCGGCGAATAGAGTTAACAAACAGCCACCTCGTCTCGTCTCCGTTTGCTGAATAAAAACAACCTTCCTCAAGATCCAAGCACAATGGAGCAATGAATCAAGAACACTCGAAAATACCCCATTGCGTTGGGAACACCAAAATGGTGCTTGAAACAACTAGACCAGTGACCCCTGCCGACCCCAAGCTCCAGCAATACCCCCGTGAGTCCCGCTCGCGCTCCTGCCTCGGGCTTGACAGCCGTAATGCACGACGCTATTATCGGGACGGACGGCAATGACGCTGTTGCCGAGCCGCTTATGGCACACGCCGCAGACCCTCTCCTCGCTGATGACGACCCTCCGGTTCCTGCCGCCCTGGCCCCCGGGCAACCCGTCGCCGAGCAGCAGTAGGGCCTGCGTGTTGACGAGCTGGGTCCTGCGTAGGCCCTCGACGACGCGCGACTCGGCCACAGCGGAATTGGCGGCGCGGATGCGGCCGCGGAAGTACGACGTCAGGTCTGCCACGGGCAGGTCGTCGGGGATTAGGGACAGCGTGGACGCGGCGGGGAGCCGGGAGCCGTGGCGCGAGAGCAGCGAGAGCGCCGGCTCCAGGTTCGGCTTGTACGGCGACGGCGGCGTGAGGTACAGTGAGAGAAGCGTGTGATAGATGGACGGCGTGGCGTCAGGGTCGTCCTGGTCTGTACCGGCGGTTTCCGGGATTTGTGGGAGTGATGGTGCGGGTGAGGTTGTGTCGCCTGATTTGTAGACGCGGTTGCAATAGCTGCGATTATGTTAGTGTGTCGTGAATGACCGACTAGCTCGCAGAGGAAAACCGCGCATGATATAAGAAATCAGAAGGAGGCCAAAGAAGTACAATAGGCAAGAAAAGACTCACTCCTCAGCCTTGGCGTAATCCTGAGTCTTGAACACGTAAATCTCGAGCGCCTGCTTGTGTTGGCCCATGTTGCTGTACACAACAGCCAGCGCCTCGTAGAAAGCCGGATCTAGATGCCATTTCAGTCAGTTAAGCGAGACGGGCCCCTATCCTTGAACTTGGACCAGGAAAAGGGAAAGAAAGTCCAGAAACAGCACAGAACATACCGTCACGAGGAATCAACCCGTAAGCCTTTCCAAGACTATACTGCCTACTCTTCCTCAAGAACGTGACCAACTTGTCCATCCTCTCGTTCCAAAAGGGGCTACCCCTGCCCCTCTCACTCTCCCTCCCATCCGACTTCTCGTCGTCCCCACCGGCGGCGTCCGCGGCCCCCTTCAGCGCGCCAATGAGTAGCTCCGCGAACAGGTTGTGGAAGTCGGGTGTGGCGTCCTCCCACTCGTCGATGATGTGGCCGAGGTAGCGGATCTTGAGGTCGGCATCGATCTCGCCCAGGTATGCTAGCACCCTATCGCGGGGCAGTGTCTCGGCGTTCTCCGTGTCAGCGATAAACACCTGCATCCCCAGGTCGGGGTCACGGCGCAGCACCCAGCGCGCGAACTCGAGCACCAGGTCGATGAGGTCCGGCGGCAGGGACTGGAGGTACGCGACGGTGCGACGGGGCCCGCGGAGCTGATCGGGAATCTTTTCGGGGTCGACTAGGATGTCTTGTGTTTTCTTCGACCTCTCATCTTTCGTCATGTCGGCGGCATCCTCCTCATTCTCCGTCGGCTCCTCGATCTCCCCGCCATCCCTGTTCCTCTGTCTCTCCGCGAGCTCCGCACCATCCGCGTCCGCAGTCTCATCCGTAGCTTCCCCAAACCGCCTCAGCAACTCTAAGGCCTCACGGTGCAACCCCTTCCCGTGGAAAAAGTCGACGAGCTCATTGTACCTGTTCTTCTGGAGCAGCTTCTCCTTAACGACATCGGGATCGCACAAGTTTGCGATGCGTAGTAGCGAGCCCACCAGGCTCGGTTGGCTAAACATGTAACCCCTAAAAAGGGTTGTGTCCACGAGTGTGAAGGTGTCTCTCAGCTGCTTTTCGAGCTGCTCGTCCGACTCGGATTGTGAATTCCCAAGCAGATCGTCTATATGGTGTTGCATGTCGTCCGTTATGGTCGAAGATTGCGTCCCGTCCAACGTTTGCTGTCTCCGCGGTTTTAGTTTTCCAGTCGAGGGGTCGATTACTCGCTGGAGACGGGCGCGCGTCCCGGCTAGGTAGCTATTGAGTTCCCTGACTGCCTTTACAAGATCATCGCCCTCTAGTACCCTGTTATCCTTCGCTTTTTTCTTGGCCTGGACTTTGGGCTTGACGCTTACTGCGTCGTCGTTGTCTGTGCTTCCCTTTTTGGACGATGCGATAGACGCTGCGTCTGAATCGGCCTTCCTGTGCCCCATCCAATACCTCGCAAACCCACCTGCCTTCGCTGGTGACGCAGCCTCAATGGTAGTAGCCCTAGCGCCCGCCGCCTTTGCCGCCTTTTCGCCATTCGTACCCGTCTTCGGTTCCTCCTCTTCGTGTTCCTCTTCGCCTTGCAGTGTGTCCTCTACGACAGGCTCTGCCGACAGCTCGCCCGCAATTATCGGCGGGTATAACCTGAGAACCCTCTCAGGCGGAGCGTGAACCTCGTCCTCGTTGAACAGATCCAAGCTCTCGCGGAACTTACGCTGTCTAAAAAGTGTCTCAGCCTTACGTATCTTGACCTCGCGCAGCGTGCCGGTCTTGTCCTTCAGCAGCGCGTCCTCAAGCATGTTCAGCACGCTGATAGCCTCGTCAAACCTGCTCTGGTCTACCAACTCCTGGACTTGCGTGTCGTAGTCGGTGGCGTCCATCTTCCACACGGCTCGCTCGCTGCTGACATGGAAGCCCTTGGCGGCGTGGGCCAGGCTTCCGGTGGGTGGAGGGAAGTGCATATTGGCGGCACCGGGGAGCTCCATAACCTGCAGCAGGCTGAGGGTGTCGGGGTTCCGGACCTCGAGGGATCCCTTGGCCGGATTCTGCAGCGCGAGTATGTAGGGATAGCTATACCCGATGGTCTCGGGTGCTGCCTGCCACGGAATTTGACGCTTCTCGAGTGGCTTCCCGTTGGCGTTAACGTCGATGAACAAAGTATGGATATCGCGGGCCAAAAGCATCTGGCCATCCGTCAGGCGGGCGGCGAGCGGCTTAGGCACGTAGCCGCCCAGACCCATGTAACCCATGCTTGCGGCGCCGAACCTGCTTCCCTGGCCCGCCACAGCAGAACTCGTTCCGGTGATCTCGGTAGTCTCTGCGGTCGTGACATCCACCAACACGTAACCCGCGTTCAGACCGCATACGAGCTTAGTAGCATTGGCCCAGGTGACGGTGCGGATAGCTTCGGGGAGCAGAATCTCGGTCACATCGTCGTGCAACTCGCTTTCATGCCAGCTCCATAGCAAGAGTCTACGCTTGACAGCAACGGCCAGCCGACTGATGATCTCCGGAATGCCCGTGGCCGCATCCTTCACGATGTTGCTCGTCACCGCAAAGCAAGTAGCATTCTTTGTGCGGGTGAGGGTCTCGGTCAGCTGGTAGGTCTGAAGATCGTGGAGTGAGACGTGGCTGTTGGACAGAGAAATGAGGGTGTTCGCCTCCTTGATGATGGCAAGCTGCTCGATGGCGCGTGTGGAGAACTTCTCGACTTCGCGCAGAAGATCAGAGGGTTTGGGCTTGCCTCCGGATTTAGAGTCGACTCTCCCAGACCGGTCGGAGGGGCTCACGGCTGGGTCTGCACCATTGGTCGGTGATGATGGGGATCGTGGCTGATTCGAAGGTAGCTCGTTTAGGCGATAGATGCGTAGAGAACCCGAGTTAAGGCCGACCAGGACTCGATCGCCTGTCATCCAAGAGAGAAAGTGGCATTAGTTGGCTGAGCTGGGTCTCCGTCTTACGTGACACGGATAGAGAGAAAAATGCATACCATAGGCAAGGATCGTCTCGATCTTGGACTTGTCGCGCTGCTTGAGCTCGATGATGGGCCGAGCAGTGAAGGCGGAGAGCATCGTGTCGTGGACGCCGGGGGTGGTGAAGACAAGACAGACGGAGATAGAAAGGTTTGGGCTAGGAAAGTTAGGCGATATGTGGTGGGCGGTTGGCAGCTGCTCGGAGCTGCTCCAAATAACTGTCCGTTATTGACCTTCTCATGTACTTTTTGCCTCTATATAGCGAACTCCGTGCCCCCGCATTCGTAAGGTTGCGATTCAATGGGGGTCATTGGGCCGATATGGGCACAAGTCGAAATATAGGCGCAGGTGTAGTTTGGTATATATGAAGGTCTGGGAAAGATGTCATAGGTCCCTGCCATTTCCTAGTTCGCTTGGTGTGGCTTGGCATGCCATGAAGCTGGGGTAGCTATTTTGTACTACTTTACGTTAGTTGACCACATCAGGACCGTCGGGCTTCAACCAGGGTTTAGATAATCTACCTAGGTAACTTTAGGGGTCGGAAAATGTTACGCGGAATATGCATTTATACACATACCAAGCAACATTCGAACAAGCTGCACGTTGGTTAGCTAGAGCTCGAAAAAGATGAATTTGTACAGATTAAATAATATAAGACTCATGGATAAACTAGTTAAAGTTCTCTATAAGGAACAGCCCCCCGCCCGCTCCAGTACTCCGTAAAGAGACGAAACGAAGGGTCTCATATACAAATTAAAATCCTATCGTCACTACACGCACCGAAACATCTCAACGCCTCTATCTAAGTGATAACCAATCCCTCCCTCTCTAGCCCTCGGGACTCGTATTCCCTTTCTATTCCCTTGTGATTCGAACTTCTCCTGACTTTACATCCCGAGTATCCGCATAGCCCCGTACCCCAACGTGACAACGACGCCCAGCGTGAGCACGCTCGCGGGTACGCCCCTGGAGATGAAATGCTTGACGTTCAGATACCTCTGCCCGGTCGCGTCCTCCTTCATGATGGCCGTCATGTTCGGGAACCCGCTGGTCGGCAGGGCCATGGCGGCGCTGCACATGAGCGTGGCCGCCATGACCAGTAGGTTTGGGTGTGGCTCGTCCATGGCCTTGCCTATGTCGCTTACGAGCGGGAGGATGATCAGGGCCGCGACCGTGTGGCTGATGAACGTCGCCACCACTAGGGTTAGAGATGAGAAGATGATCAGAACACCATAGAGCTCCACGTCCTCCACTTCGTGCGAGATGTTCTCGGCGAGGGTGTGCAGGAGACCGCTCGACTTGACCGCCTTACCCAGCGATAGCCCGCCGGCGGCCAGGATGATAATCGTCCAGGGGAAGTTGTTGAAGTCTTCCTTTGTCAAGATCCCGATCCCAAAGAACACGACAATCGGGATGATGGCGATGACGCCCATGTCGCCGAACGTGCCCTCGAGCTGGTGCGATGCGCACCAGAGGCCGATGGTCGCCAGACAGACCAGGGAGACGAACCACTGTAGGGCGGTGAAGCGCTCCCTCACGGGGCGGATAGGGACGATGTTGGTGCCCTTGCCGGGTTGGAACGTCATGAGCAAAAGGACCCAGATCAGCAGGATCGAGACGATACCAACGGGGATTACGACGAAAAACCACTGGCCCCAGGTGGGCGCAGGCTCCATTATGCCAATGGCCACAACATTTTGAGGTGATGCGATGGGCGAGAGCATACCGCCGATGTTGGAGGCAAGTGCGATGCCCATGATGACCGCCTTAGACATATTCGAGCCCAACGGGAGGTTGCGCAGCATAGGCTATTGCGGATTAGTAGTGAACGCCTGGGGAGAGTGGAAGACAACGCGGGATATTTTACCTCGATAATGGAGAAGCACAGAACAGGGGCAGCTACGTTGCTGACGAGCATACTGGCAAATGCAGCCACAAACATATTGGCCACCAGCACTGTCCTCGGTCGCGTACCAGCCTTACTAAGCACGAAGGTTGCGATCCTCTTATCAATTTTGCATTTCGATAGTGCTGCGGCAATTGTAAACCCCCCCAGGAGAAGCATGATGACGGGCGTCCACATGGCTGCAAACACGTAGACAGTCGCTTTCCTCGCGTCTAGCCTCTCATGCGGCGGATCATCGGACTTCACAATGTTAAGAATAACAGCAAGGAACGGTATCAACAGAGAGGTGACGAATAATGGGATGGTCTATGAGGGTCTCGTCAGTAGAGGTGTATAATACTGCCACACGTAATAAACTCACCTCAGTAGCCCACAGCAAGCTAACAAACACAAGCATGGCCAGGCAGGCCTGTTGCTCCGGCTTTTCCATGATGGGAGCCAGGAGGAGGATAAAGAAGATGGCAACGATGGCTAGTAGAGTAAACGTGGTTGAGCTGAAGAGCCAAATCGGGTAGGTGATGTGACCAATTGGCGTATCAATCTCCTTGGTCGACACGACTAGGGGTTCGTCGCCTTGTAACCTCACCTTGGCACCGTCGTTTGGACCCAAGAGTCCTCCGCCGAGGCTAGCAGCCTCGGCACGGCGTTCGAGACCTATCAGATCTCTCCAGACGGTATTGCGTTCCCAGACGACATGTTCCCTCAGGTGTGATCGGAGGTCCTTCTTGGCGAGGGCCTCGTCGCCCTGGGTGACTATGTCCGTGTAGGCGCTTTCCATCTTCGCAATATACCCCTCGACGTGCTTGATGGTCTCGGGCAGGAAGGGGTAAGAGGTCTCGACTGTTTTCTCCATGTACTTGGGCCGAAGCTCCCTATCAAGAATCTTATCGAACTTCTTGAGGACTTTACTGAACCCCGTCTTGTTTAGCTGAGTGTATGACTTGAGTTCACACAGCTGCACATAGACGGCGATAATGCGCTTCTTCAGCATAATGCTAGAAGAGAACAGGTGGGCCGTCTCGGCAAAGTCATCGTAGCCGGTGCTATTCCTCCGCATCGATCTTGTAAAGTCAGTGGACAACATGGATGTCGTCATGTCGACGGAGGCGTGCATGGCATTCGGAACTGTACGACGTCTCCCAGTGGTGTTTACGCTGGGCCTTCTCTTCTTATTCAGGGCAGCGGTCTCATCTTCTTCGTCGTCGTCATCGTAATCGTCGTCGCTGTCTTCGATACCATCTTCGGTGGATCGCGCACTGCGAGAGCTTTTAGGACGCACCGTGTATCTGGAGGGCTCGGTTTGACTGGGCTCCGAGGTCGGTCGCTGAGGCAGTTGCGGCTCTTCGTCGGAGTCACCGTTCTCGCGAAATAGCCCGATATCGCGAAGCAATTCGTCCGCTTCGTCGAAGACCTCCTTCTCCTTAACAACGTAGAAGGACGATATCTTCTCTAGTTCGACATCCAGTGCGCGACTGAAAACAGTCTCCGGGTCTTCGTTTCGGAGAAGAGGTCTCGTTTCGACATCGGACGGCCCCGTTTGATGAACAGCCTTCTCGAGCTGATAGATGCTGGGAAGGGGGAAAGCATTAGAGCAGATCCAGAGGAGCAATGACAACCAAGGCTTGAAACAACAGAGGCATGACATAAAAAGCAACTAACAGCTTCTTGAGGTTACTGTAGGCGATGTAATGGCTGCTCCAATCGGGGACAGCATTGAACTGGATACTGTGAGAGAACTTCATCTCGTCTTGCTCGTCGAGCCACCGGCGTTTCTCGTCCCTCTTAGCCTTTCTCCGCACTTCCCTCGCAATTTGATCCTTTCGAGATGCGATAACTTCGTAGTCGTCGAGTTCGTAAGATTCATGCGACGTAATTTCGGGTACGGCGGCGGCGACACCAGTGTCGGCACCTACGCCTCCATCTATGGCTGAACCTGTAACGGCCTTCCCCCCTCTGTCCTGCGATCCCGTTCCACGGAGAGTCGGGGGTTGATCTGGTTGAGAAGCTCTATGGGTGTGAGATGAAGCTTCGTGGATAGAGGAGGGACGGGCTTGAAAGTTTGATGGTGTTATGGTTGCTGACGCTAAGGCGTGCCTCTTCAACATGAATCAATAGCGCAACTTAAGGATATGGAGGGAGAAATGGTTAATGTCAGTAAGAACGGATTCAGGTGGGACAGGGTCAGGCGCCATGGAGGGTCGACTTCGTTGTCTATCTTCCGTGCCCGTGACTGATCGAGTGGATGTAGATGGTCCTAGCCTTACCACCCACACTACATACTTTGTTACTTGTAGTGCCCCTGTGTAGCGCGGTTAGACCCCAGCCCAGCTACGCCTTACCTCGCCGAATCTGTTAATCGACCCGAGCTAAACGCTCTCTAGCAACCCCACCGCCCATCGCTCAGGTTTTAACAGAGCAAATTGTAGCCAGCGGGTGAACGGTAGGGGTATGGGTTAGGCTTAGTTAGGGTCAGGTTAGACCTAGGGTTAGGTTAGGCCACGGGGTTTTGGCGGGCTGGCGAGAGGGCCCCAATCTGGGTATATGGCCTTGATATTCGCAGCGGTGTTGGTGGTGGCCTCGACCTGGTTGCCTACTTAATTACAACAGTACCAGCCCCTTGATGGGAACTGTTCCGGTGTTATAAATGATAGTCGGTGGGGTTGCTGAAAAGCGTTTAGCTGGGGCCGATTAAAGACTCGGCAAAGGTGGACGTGACCGGGGATGGTCGGACCTGGTTGAGATTCTAGCCAAGACACTGAAACGGGATAGGTTGCAACCTTACAACTAATGAGATCCCATTGCATATGCCGGCGACCCGCAACTAGTCTCAGCCTGGATTAGCTCGCATTAGACTCGACACAACCAGAGACGAGAGATGTCAGAATTAGTCAGTAGCCTCGGATAGATGCATACTTTCATACTTTGTCTTTCGTATACATTTGTCCGCTTGTATCCCTAATTGCATATTCGTCGGCTATCTGAATCTGGATTATGCCAAGTAAAGTCTCCCTAGGATTTCATTATATATATATGACACCCATCGGGTCTTCACTCTCTTGGCTATTTGTCATGGCACCTTCTCTTCGTGCTGAGTTGGAATGGGATGCGGATATCTATTGTGTAATGCTGTTCCCATGTAACGCTCGGCGTTATGTAAAGGCTGCTTGGCAGGTAGTTAACTTAGTCACATATATCCAGAGCGAAGACAGTTACGGGTTGAAATCACTTGGGGGTTTCCATCCAATCCACCTCAGGAGACGGATTCGGGAGCATATAATGGTAGTACACCGGGACGCGAAGATGTCACATACATCAAACCACCTTTCGAGGATTTCCTCATTCCTCCGATGCGACCACAAACCCACCACATTAAAGGTCCCCTATTCTAAAATTCCGTAGACACAATGGGTCGATATCTCGACATCACGGAATCCGAGCTGTCATGCCGGAGGATGGAGGCGCGCCGCCCGCTATATCAGAGAGCCGCATCTTCCAAAGTCCACGCGGAGGCGATGGAGGTGGCACAGCAACGGGCGGCGATCGTCCGGCCCCTGCAGAGCCTCCTCTCTCCGACGGTTCCTGCCTCGGCAGAGGCCGTGGCTGGTCTGGGCAGGCTCGCGTTTCTCCCGAATGAGGTCGTAATGATCGTTCTCCAGCACTGCACAGTGCGCACGCTCTTCAGGCTGCAGCGCGTGAACAGGGCCACCGGCATGATGGTGCGTCTCCTGCCGGACTTCAGCCACGTCAAGAACACCGCCAAGGACATGCTCGAGCGCGCCCTCGTGAAGAGGCTCATTACCATCCTTACCTTCAACGAGCTACGCCATCTTCTGATGAGCAACACGTGCGAAAACTGCGGCAAGGGGGGAAGTTCTTTCCTGATCACCAAGGTCAAGGTCCTCTGCTACGAATGCCGAGCGCCGCCCCGAACTTGGATTAGAGGGGCGAAAGGTAAGACAAAGGTGCCGCCAAAACTTAATGCCATCAAGCGCTGACTAGGTAACTCACATAGACGGTAATGCCTACGCAAAGTCCATTCAGAGATGTGAACATAGGGTTAGGTATGAGTGACGAGTAACGAGTGATGAAGATCAAGACTTCCCGACTAGTATGCGTGAAGGAAGGTTCTCTAGTTTGATGAGACCTGTAGGGTATGATTATCAACCGTCGGTGGGTTGGCGCTTTTGGGTTCTTGGGGCGTTTGTAAAAGTGTCGCTGATATCATCAACTTTCCTGTAATTTGGCATTTGCAAAAGCTCAGATGAAAGAACACACCTATGGTAGGTATCTACAGTGCGCCGTAGTTGCACCACTAGATGCTGTCGGGTCAGACGCGTCATATATATGGCCTTGCTGGGTCTCCTCTAACACCGCGAGTATTCACCATTTTTGCTATCTATTTGAGTTCCTCGTGTGCTTCAAGTGTGTCCCCATCATGTCTCGAGGTCAACATATAACAGCACAACAGCCAGTACATCAATAGAGCAGTCAAGTAGTGTGCTACGAGCCGTTGCGACGACTTTCGTATCTCAACTGCCCTTAAAAGGGGCGTAGGGGGGGTGGTGAAGAACGTGGAGGGGGACGGCGCATAGTAGCTATGCTCTACGTAGTGGTGATGGTGGCCCCTTTGTCAAGGTGAGATCAGCATAGTTAACACGGAAAACTGGGTAGACAGGGAGCTGAGTATCCCGAAGACGAGGGCGTATGGACATGGAAATTATGGAGAAGCGCGCACCCCCCTGGAGAACGGAGGGGAAACGACGATCCACAGTGAGGTGACGGGTGCTTTGAGACAGCCACAACCGGATGTAGCTCCATGGAATTTAAAAAGCGTGTGCTACAACGGATGGCGAAGTGAGTGGCCTAGCAGTTCGTTACACCATCTTATTATTGGTGGAATATGAGAATTAACCGGGTGAAGGACTCAGTTTCCCAGCGAAGAGTGTTGTTAGAATCAATACAGGCTTCCATACAGTTAAATGGAAGCCGAATTAGCTGCTACTCTTTTTGAGATCTTCACTCCATTACTATCTATTTCTCCCACTTTGCCGCACCATACTTACCTAAGCTGGCAACAAGCAGACTCATGCCAACACAGTTCGACCGCCGAAGTTGATGGATCCCTCCTCAGCCAGCATATATATCATAAGGCTTTGACAGATACAGAAGCCATTTTCAGAGCTCTACACTGGCAACTCTTGTGCCAAGATGGCCAGTTCAGCCATTCCGAATCCAGCGGGGTATATGTTATGGCATTGGCTGGTTGGCGAGCAAGTGATATAGCTATGTTTGACATCCTCAGTTTTCTAGTCTAGTAGCTAAATAGATGTATGACTACAGCAGCGTTGTCGCACGAATTGTCTAACTGTCATAGCCCGATCTTAAAACCACCCGGCATCAAGGTCTGAAACACCCTATCAGGGTCGTACTCGCGGGAAATACGCAGCAGCCTCTCTCGATTCTCCGCGCCGTACCCGGCGAAGACGTCCTGGAACCCGGCCGCGTCGCCCATGTACACGAACGGATCGTAGAGTCCCCTCTCCCGCGCCTCCCCGTCGATGGCGTCCGTCACGTCCCTAATCCACCGCTCAACCGCATCGTCGTATCGCGCGTCCTTCCACATGACGATGCCTACCCACACTATGTAGATCTTTTCTTCTTCGTCCCCGACGGCGGACGAACAAGACGAGCCGAGCCCCAGCGGGTTGCCGCCCGGGTTCGCGCGGCGCGAGGCCTCGAGCCACAGCCCCGGGACGGGCTGCCAGCCGATGCTCACGTACTCGAGCGCAGCGGGCGGCACGGCGGCGTACAAGTCGGGCAGTTTGCCATAGAAGACGTCGTGCGTCAGCTGGATCGCCGCGCGCACGTCGTCGCCGCCTCCGCCGACGACGGTGCCCGCGAACAGCACGTCGTTGATGTCCGGGATCGAGAAGCTGTTCCGCTCGATGACGAACTCCGCCACCGTTTTGAACGCCACCGTGCTGTTCGTGGCGGGGATGGCGAAGAACTGGTCGAGAGATGCTGGGTTCGCCTCGGTCGCGCTGTCGTAGAAGAGCACGAGGCCGATTGTCGTTGTCTGGTTGACGATCTCGACGATCGGGAGGATGTGCGAGAGCGGATCGGTGTTGTAGCTGGCGTAGTCGGCCACCGCCTGGAAGGGGTCAGCGTTTTGTGATACCTCCACGTTCTCGGATTCTGAGTTACTAGGGCTAATAAAGAAAATCAAACTCACCGTAATCAAAGCCTCCATGTGGCTCCCATCAATCGTATAGATCCCCGCGAGTACCTCCGTGGACGGCACGGTCCGCAGTTTAAAATTCGTCACGATCCCGAAGTTCGCCCCGCCGCCCTTCAGAGCCCAGAACAGATCGGCACTTGAGGTCTCGTTGGCGACGACGACCTCGCCGCTCGCGAGGACGACCTCGTACTCGAGCACGTTGTCCGCGGCCCACCCGCGCGCGTTTCCCTGGAACCCGATGCCGCCGCCGAGCGTCAGGCCCGCGACGCCGATGGGGGCGATGCGGCCGCCAACGGCGGTGCGCTCGAAGTCTGACAGGTACGCATACACTTCTTCCCACGTGAGCCCCGGGCCGACGTCGACCGACGCCCTGTCCGGCGCGATCGAGATCCGCGTCAGGTTCGACATGACGACCAAGATGCCGTCATCGATGCTGTTGGCCCCCGGTACCGGCATGTGACCCCCCGCACGCACGGCGAAGTGGGTCCCGGTCGCCCGGCTCCCGCGGACCACGGTCGAGACGTCTCTGGCGGACGTCGGGCGCACGACGCATGCCGGCTGGCGGATCTGCGTGTTCGACCAGAAGTTGCCGACTTCGTAATCGTACACGTCGGAGCCGGGGAGGAAGACCTGGGAGGGTAGGGGTCCCGCCAGGGCCGAGCAACCTGCCGCGATTGCGCTGTCCGGTAGTGGAGTTCTTGTGTCGGCTGACGCCAGGGAGCTTGGCGTTTCCGCTGTCCTTAGGCTGAGCAGTGCTGCGAGGATATACTTAAAAAGAGCCATAGCTGCGTTGAATACTTACGTGGTAAAAGCAAGCTTGAGCATAGAAAAGCGATATGTAGAAAGGCCATGTTGGTCGGAGCCTGCGTAGATATAGGTCTCGAGGTATTTGAAGCTGCCTTGCTTATAGCGTCAGTCTACATAGCTTAGCCAATAACACCGTCTACGACGATGCAGTGTTACCCTACATTAAGTGCGGAAACAACGTCTCCGGTCGAACAGTCTGACAGAACCAGATGCGCCACAAAAGATAGAATATGATGTTGCGAACCGAGTAAAGGAATGCGGATCACGGATAAACTATATGGATGGCATCTCTGATCGTAACGGTATTCATTTGTCATTGCACGCTCATCTCAGCGTAATTGCTCTTGATAACTACCAGAGAGGAGACAGCCTCCGCAGAGCAATACCTTAGATATTTGCGAGAGGAGCTAGATATCGCATGAATTCATAGGTGGACGCCATACGCGAAAGACGATATCGCACAACCCGCATCAGAGCAGACAAAGTCCGGTGAAGGACATCTATATAGCGATGGATCCTAAGATATATAATCGAGCTCGGAACTCCATGCTATGCTACCTAGGTAAACAAAGTACCTAAACCACCGCGCGGGACAAGAAAAGGCCTGTCTACACATAGGCGGAAAAGCCACTACCGCAAGACAAGCAAGCAAGCCACCCATCCTGACTCCCCTGGTATGCGATTGCATGATGGTATCTCTGAGCAGCGGAACCGAAAAGCCAAAAGAGTCGAAACATGAATCAATAATGACAATGCCACCTCCCCTCGATCCAACCTCCATCGTTGCCACCCTGATCATACATCCGGCTGTCGAGATGGGCGGCTAAGGGTATTTTCCCTCCGCGGATATGTAGGAACACGTTGTTTCCCCTGGATCCTCTATGACGGATAAGCTCAGGCAACCGTTTGGACTTGGTTCGGCTCTCGCTTTTCCGCATTCGTGTTGTCGCTTCCTATCTCAGCAGCAACCCTGCCCTCCGTCTCCTCAGTACTGTTCTTAGCAGTGTCCCTCTCGGGGCTCCTCTCCTTAACTTCCTCGCCGGGGGCCACGCCGGCCGTCCCCTTCGCGTCGACAACGACGGGGCGATTCTCCTTATCCACCTCGATGATCCTATCGCCCGCCCCGGCGCTCGCTTTCTTCGCTAGGAGCCCCTTCTCTCCGACGTTCACGATCTGGCTCCGGAGGACCTCGCTCATAGCCTTGTGGATGCGCTCCCTGCGCGCCCTCCCCCTAAGTCGGCTCTGCGGCGCGGCGCCGTCGACCCAGCGGATGCTCCAGATCATGAAGCTGATGCCGTCGTGCTCGGAGCGGTGACCGTTGTAGACACCGCCCCACTCGCGGCTGGAGATTCCGAACCGCGTCGAGCCCGTGTACTTCTCGAGGCTCGGCAGGATCAGAACAGTCACGTGCAGATCGCGGCCGCCAGGAACCTGGACGGGTCCCGTAGCCGGCGGGCTTGTCAGGACCTCGTGATGCTTCTCCTCGGTAGAAGCAGGCGGGGCGTGATTCTGAGGTTTTGAAGAAGTGGATTTGCGCAGGTCCAGCAGATCCGGATCTACGTCCTCGCCCCATTCGCCCCGAATCCAGCCTGCATGGATGCAAGCAGCGACCACATCCGAATCGTCCGTATAGACATCCGTACCCCAAATTGCCCTACGAGATGTTATCTCTTCCCGGGCAGCGGGGGTCAAGTGAGCACGAGGCACCTTGACGGTTAGTGTAGAGTTCTCATTGTTGCTGATCCTGTCTTTAGGTAGAGGGACGGGCGTCGAGGCAAATCCGTGCTTAGAGTGAGGTGCATGGAGTCCCGCCGGTTTTAGTTGCACCTTATATATAACGTCGCCCAGGTGCTTTCGCGGTCGATCCGCAACGCTCTCGAGAACAGCTTGCGACGACACTCGCTTTTTGGGCTTGGGGACGATGGTAGGGGTTATAACTGCCGGTTTAGATGGTTGAGTCGCCGTGGACCTGGGAGGCAGATGGTGGTGCGAGAGTGCCAGTTCCTTACCAACGCCTGTCGGGGTTGGTACAGGGGTGTTGGTCTTGAGGTTCTTGAGTACGGCATTTCCCGCTTGGAGAGGCGGAGTAGTCTGCTCAGGGGCATGGTGGTGGTGATGGTGATGACTAAGATTCAATTTTACGTTAACACATCGTTCACTACAAGCATGTAGGGGTTTGCACGTACTGATGATGGTGATGATGGCCGTGGGTTTTGGCACGTTTCGCGCGGCCAGCAGGCGTACTACGCCCCGTACTATCCTCTTCACCTTTGCCGTCCTCGTCATTCTTGGCCTTCCTACGTTTGCGCGCAGGCTTCGCAGGCGGCTCTGGGGCGTATTCATGAGGCGCCTCATTGTCGTCACGCCGGGCTAGACTCGCGTTGGTGTGTGCCAGTTGTGCACCGCCGGGCACTGGACTTGGAGCACCGATACCGCGTACGCCGCTTCCTATTCCGGAGAACATGCGGCCGAACTCACTCTTAATCCTAGGCTCGTCGGCGGGTCCTTGCAGCTGTGGCTGCGCACCCTGAACAGCTTGTGGCAACGGGGATACCCGGCCTTTCCGATTCATCTCGTGAACCGCAAGCAAGCTTCTTGCTTGAGCATTATGTATCGGTCCATCGTCCGCAGGACGCGGCCGGGCGTCGTGGAATCCCGAGCCGGGACCCCCGTTGTACGCGACCGAGGGCGGAGGCGGTCCTTCGTCACCAGGTCTGGCTCGATGGGCGCCTTGTTGTATTTGGTGCTGTGCATGTGGAAGACCGAGACGCTGCCTTTCAGGAGAGTCATACGGGTGTGCCGGCGGTGGTCCAGGTTGGCTGGTGGGGATCGCGTGAGCCGGCGGCGGTCCTACGGGTGGGAATCGATCAGGCGGATGTTGCGCATAGGCGGGATGCGTTCCGTACGGGCCCGCGGTCGTAGATGGGAAATCGTTCGGGCGTGGTGGATAAGGATGATCGTAAGGTCCGGGCGGTCCAGGGGGTCGATCGTATCCCGGTTGGGGCCACGATCCTGGATCTCTGGGGTCCCGAGGGTCCCGAGGGTCCCGAGGATCACGAGGATCACGGGGGTCTCGAGGATCCCGGGAATCGCGTGGATCGGGCCTAGCGTACGGCGGAGGCTGGCGTGGTGGCCCCTGTGGCCCGAAGTCTGCCGGGTGTTGGGCCTGGCGGCTCGGATCCGATGTAGTCCTTTCCCTTCTATTTCGCATTCTCATCTCCCTTTCTCGTTCAGCCTCTACCATACGATTTCTTTCAGCCATGAAGCGTTGTTCTTCCATCTGCACTCTTTCTCTCTCCCGAAATTGGCTCTCCCTAAATTCCCTTTCCCGATATTCGGCTTCTCTTTCCATGTGTTCTTTCACCTCCCTTTCAGACGCGAAGCGGCGGGGTTCCTCGTACGGCATCGTTCGAGCGTGTCCCTCTGGATGGAATTCCATTTGGCCAGGCCTTACGTCCTCTCTGCGTCCATATACAACCTCCACGGGAGGCGGGCCTCTTCCCAAATCCACAGACCTTGAACCCACGCCCCCCAACGCTCTCGGCTGACTGCTCGGTCTGGGAGGCATGCTCCCGGCCAAAATTCGTCCAGGCGGCTCTCTCCTCTCGTCAGCAAGCGGCATGGGTGGTCCGCGTCCCTGATATGCCTGGGGCGTGCCAAATCGTGCTACTTCGGGAGTGCCATACATAGGCTGCTGAGGTGGGGAACCAGCCGCGCTACCCCTAGGATCTCTAGCATCAAACGGCCTTCCTTGATCGGGTGTCTGCGGTCGCCTAGAATAGGGGCTGTTGAACTCGGCCGACGCAGTCTGCAGTCGTGGCGAGGCGTTCACAGAACTGGTATACGCGGGCCCGGACACGGGTGCCGAGGTGGGAGGCGGGGCGAAGGAGGGATGGCTTCCCGGTGTTGGCTCCCTCGGGTCCGGGGCAGCGCCTGCATTACCGAGCATCGCCGAAATCGACATACCTCCACTGACGCTTCCTGCCCTGCCTGCGTTCAGGGGAGGCAATTCTCGACCCGACGGAAAGGCGTTTGGCGGACCAACATTCATGGGTGGACCTCTCGGAGCGGGAGGGGCGCCGAAATGGGCGACCTGGTGAGGATGAGGATGTTGTTGAGGTGGCGATGGCGGCGGCATATTGCGGTTCACCATGGGGGTTCCGACCGATGACGAGCTCAGGTGCCTTGAATGGGTCGGGTTAGGATGGGGAGTAGGCTCGGGCGCATAAGAAGGCGGCGGCCTGGATTGTTGTGGATGTTGTGGATAATAAGGCTGGGCTGTGTCGGAGGCCCGTTGCTGGTGATCGGCATATGCAGCGGCAGGGCTCGCAGACGCGGGAGGATGGTGTGAAGGCGGCGGATAAGAAGCGTTCGGGCCCGGAGGAAAAGGCGATCGTGCGAAAGAGGAGGACGAGGAGGGGGGCGACGTTACATTGTTGGCACGCGCAAAAGGATGTTGGGCTGGGTGAGGTTGATGATGCTGATGTTGATGTTGATGCTGGTGTTGATGTTGAAGTTGCTGTTGTTGATGCTGATGTTGGTGTTGATGTTGAGGCGGTTGGTGTCTTGGATCCATGGCATCCAAGACCAAACCAGGGACGCTGGCTGACTTTTTGGATTTTGAGGTTCGGCGTCGGCTTTGACGCTTTAGCTCGGAATTACTTGGTCGGGTAAAAACACGAGAGAAGAAAAAGCTCAATAGCAAAGTCCTCTCCTTCCTGCTGGACCGAGTATCATCTGTCACGAGAGAGCTTTTCCCAGTCCCACTCTTTCTTCATCTACAAGTCTTTAGTCTTTACTTGCTCAGTGTGCACTAGTGGTGGAGCTAGCTTCTAGCTCAGAGCCAGTTAAGGGTACGTCTGGTCGTTGGGTATCTGGAGAATAGCGTCGTCGCTGTCGGATAGGGAGTTGATACTCGTCGTCGCATAGGGCAGGGCGTACAAAGTAGAGAGGAGAGGAGTATAGACTTGGGTAGAGGAAAGTTTTACTGAGAAGATCGTTGTCTGACCGGCTGGCTGGGCTGGGCTGGGATGGGCTGGTTGGGTGCCGGGGTGTTCAATGCGAATGGATGTTTTTGGTTTGAAAAAGGCTGGATGGGCTAGGAATCTGGGCGTACAGTAGCATGACATGGACATGGACATGGGTCGGTATGTGTATGTGTCGGTAAACATGGGGGCATGAGGCTTGCATGCAGATGGTTAGGCAGCTTAGGTACCCCGAATCAGACCAGGGGCCGAACCCAAAAAAGGAGCCAAACAAGACTATTTGTTACGTAGTATGTCAAGCGGTAATGGATGTAAGTGTGTAAGAAGCCAAGACCGGACAGGGTTGGATCCAGGGGGTTCCAGGGGTGCGGGCGCGGACTGGCGGGTTGCACATGAGGCGGAAAAAAGAAAAGCACAAACAAGCAGCTAGAAAGCTTCCTAAGCTGTCTTCAGAACTTATCGCTTCCAAGTTGCAAGACCATACATAGTAGATGCAGGATCCGTGAATATCCAATACAAGCTGAAGCTGAAGACTTATACGAATAGATTTCTCTTCAATCCCAATTTGGAGGTACTTGTACCTTAGGTAAATGGCGGCGAAAAGAGGGGGGCGGGAAGCTTGCGGATCCACGAGCGAGTACACTTCCTGATGGAAGTATATTTGGTACATATGGGTCCGTGTGTTTCCGTATGGGCATGCCTCTAGGGCTGTACGTGGTACTGCATATATATACCGCCAAAATTTCAACCGCAAGTCTTGTGTCGTGTTTTCTCCGTTGGCGACATCGAAAATACGGCACGATGGCTATAAAGTATGAAGTAGGCGCCTCCATGTAACGTCCGTAGTAACAGATTTGCGTCCAACAGGTGTGACAAGGTACGTATCCATGGTAATACACATGCGACGGAACTGCTTATAATAGCTCTCTCTCTCTACATGGGAAGTTGGGTTTCGGGTTTCGATGTGATTGTTATGAAAGGCGCATACTTGATTCGTAAGCCTTCTATCCAATGGACGCTTCGTTGGTGCCGTGATTCATCGAAGCCTGTTTCCAGACGGCCGATCTACCCGTTATGATGATGTTGGTGATGATGATGTTCTTTGAGCGCGGGAGATCATTCCTCTGATGAGCTCCGCTGTTTAGCACTTAAGAGCGGGTCCCAGGGTGTTTATGTACTGTAGTTTTAGCACTAGCGTAACCTAAAGTGGGCAAGGAATGCGGTGAATGCAAGGATGTCGATAGTGTCTGAACTTTATCCTCGGATGCGAATTGGTGACTGGCGCTAAACGTCACGAGATCTGTGCACGCATGTGTCCAGGAATGCGTGGCTTGCCGGCTATCTAAAAGCATTGAACCCCACGGTTGCTCCGTAACATCTATGTATAAGGAACATGTAGAGGTACAACACGGGGTTAAGAGATGGTTACAGCACAGGGACAAGGGGGTAGGGGTGATAAATCTGTACGTGGAATTAGGCCGAGTAGCATTCGGCTAGTTTTTGCGATCTAAGAGCGACACGGCCGGATCGCAAACAGCTGTACGATAAGCTCATCGGTGGACGAATGGATAGGGAGAGAAAAGCATGTGATGACGAGTGCGCGCGATGGGCAATCGTAGTCATGGATGATGCCGCATACGGAGGGCTGCGGTCAGCAAGCGAAGTGACAGATGAGTTGGTGCGCGCCGTCAGCCCAGCTATTGGGGTAATGGCGGTAGATGGTGTGGGTGAGAGAAAGAGAGAGAGAGTATGTCTGCGAGGGCACCGTCTAACTACCGGTATAGGTATATGTGCGTTGTCTGCGTCTCTGTAGCGGTGTACGTGCAACGGACGGAGCGACGGGTAGGGCGAGGCAAGAAGGCAAATTATATATGCTGCCAATCCCACGAATCCTCGTAATGAAGATGCCACTCATCTTCCCAAGAAAACCTTGCATGCGTCGATGAGTCGCAGCGCCCTCGTCTGCTCATGTACCCCCGATCCTGCTATCCAGGATCCTGCTCCCTTGGAATCCCGAAAAAAGCATTGCCGGTTACGTGGTGACGGGCGAACCAAGACGCGTAGTTCCGTTTGTCCAACGTCACATGCATGTGTAAACCCGAACTTGAGAACGGGGGGTGGCTGATGCTGGCTGGGTGGGCTGGGTTGGGCTGGCTGCGCGGATATGCGTCTTCGATGACCTGTCTCAGACAATCGGATTGATATTAAAATGCTTCTTCATCAGTTTACTTCGTACACGTACCCATGCATGATGTGTGTACATGTACGAGATGCGGATTCACTGATCCAGTGCTGTGCGGCGGCGGCGGCGGCGGCGGCAGCAGCAAAACAGATACTGAGAATACATAGTAAAGGCAAGAGAAAGGAGCACGAGGTCAAATCTTGGAGTTCGTGGGAGGTCGATCACCACCCGAAAAATGCCTAAAACTTTCTTTCATCTTAGACCTTCCTCACCCGCTAAAACCGGATTCAGCATCAGGAACCACCCACGCCAACCCGATTGCGACATCCAATCACATTTTGTGAATAAGCCGAACATGGATATTGGATTCTCTATTTTAAGTACCCCATCTCTATGTAAAGATATAAAGCCTTCCCCTTGGGAAAATGCCGAGCGCGTGTTCGTGATTGCGATGCGAAAGTCAGCAACTCCCGTCTAGGATGATGCATCTCTCGCAACTATTTAGGATGACTTACTCAATTTGCCTACTCTTTTACTCATCATCATGACTGCGTCCTAATTAGCAACCCGAAGAATTACGTTCCACGGGATCAACTCGCCCGAACGAGAAGAGAGAATCCTCGACTCCGCAGTCGATCAAAATCAAAAAGGGAAAAAAATTCACCTCTGCCAGTGACGAAGAAACGAGCAGGGGCCCCGTGAGAATGCTCTGCATTAGACCCCTGCCATATTGACAACGCATCACAACCAGAGCTGACTACCGGAAAGGTACCAAAGCGACCAGTCTGCGATCATTGGTCTGCCCGGAATATGTCTCGATGCCCCCTCCGTCGGCAAGTCTTGTCCACCAAATGGCAACCCATCATCTATCGTCTAAGTCACTTCATACTGCCTAATCACGCTACCTGGGGTAGCATAGAGAAGGTGGGTTGATATCGCTTTGCGCGTTTCCCCTCCCGATCGTCTGACCGACTTTTTTTCTTTTTTGCTTTTGACTCGGTTCTCGACGCGACCACTCTTCTTTTTAAGTGGTCCCTGCAGCTATCAGTTTGGGCATTTGCGGGGTCCCATGCAGAAGTAACGGCAACGGCGTGACAGGGGGGTTCCTACTCCTATTTATCTTATTTGAATCAGTTGCTGCGGTGTGGGTGATACGGTAATACGGATTGTGCAGTGTTCTGCTCTTATAGAATCAGGATGCATAAGCCAATCGCCATTACTTGTGCTCGGATGGTGGTGGTGAAGAGCCCAACGAGGAGCGTGACAATGCTAAGTAGTAGCTGCAAGTTGCTTGTGTATGTTAGAGCTGCTTGCTTTCAGAAGGCGCATTTCCTCATACATGGTACATATTAATGCCAGTACCGGCGCCGCGTCTTGGCTTGACCCTATGAAGTTGAAGCTGTCCCCACTGAGACCGCCTAATGAAACAGGACAGTTGCTCTCAGTCTTCAAGGTATGTGTCGATTTTGGTAGACATGCAAGCAAATTGAATTTCGGAATGAGACGTATTTTAAGTCAATATGAATTTCCTAGGATCGGTTTAGTCTCGATGAAAGTCGATCTAACATCAAGCCCCTTAATGTGGGTCCTGTGTGGGAGAGAGGTATTTGATCACATGCCATTCGAACTCATACCAACTCCTACTAACGCTGTCTTGCCCAACTCAGAGTCTTCTACCCTTCAACTACCGCTACGTATTATAGTAGTGGAGTCTAAGAGACATTGAAATTCAAGAGCTGGCAGACAGTATTTCAACATGGTACTGGCCTTGCCAACATTCTTTGATTAGGATAATAAGAAAAGTCTAGACGGCAATTCAACTTTCAGAAATACCAGTGTCATCGGTAAGGTGTCAGATAAACAGGGCAAGCCGATATCGAAGTGCTGAGTGGCCTTGAGCCTTGAGCCTTAGGTTTTGCGCATGAATGATACGTTGTCGGCATAGAGGAGCCCAGACTAAGTATCCCGCAACCCAGATCCCCATTGTTCTCTGCTGGGTTTGCTCAGTCATAGCTCCTACTGCCTTGAAGACGGGTACTGCGACGTCTATTCAACGTGCCATCCATCTGCAACGTGGGATTATGTCCGAGCACGCCTCTTCGCTGACTCTGTCCACTGTCTCCTCCTCTACCTTCCTTCCAATAGGGATGAAGTCGGACTCTTCAGAATGTGACTGCCTAGTACGGTAGGGACTGCTGGGGCCGGCGAGTACCGAAGTTGTGCTTCCAGTATGGTGGCCTCGCGAACCGCTGCTGAAGAAATCAAAAAACCCCCGCATCATCAACGTGTCCTCGATTTTGGGCTCTCTCAAATTACGAACCGATTAGGCCTTAAGCCTAATAACTTCCCTGCACCAGAATATCTGGTGTCCAAGATGGCAACGAACAGCCTGCCACTCAGTCAGAGTTTCGCTTTCAGGCACTGGAACTACCCGGCGAGTGTTTGGCCTTATTGTCCCAGTGTTGCCGTGTCTAACATGTCAGGAGAAGAACTCAGAAAGGAGATGATCGAGAAAGGGGCTGAAAGTGCCGATACAAGTGCATATGGTATCCTGGATATATTGGAAGGTAAAGGGGACGCGGAGAATGATGTCTTTATAACCGAGAGAGGAGGAGTATATCCTCAGTAGACAGGGAGCAAGGTGGCTATTGTGTAGACCCGCAATTTCGAATAGGATGAAGAAATGAAAGCAGATCAGACACCATGCTACGGGCCGGCAATCTTGGCAATAAATCGATCTTGTCTCTTGATAATTGTTCACGCACTGACTAATCGTTGTAGCTCCTCTATAAGAGGAGCGAAGAACCTAATAAACAGGTTATCTTTCAAGTAACTGGACGATAACTAGTACAGCGAAAGGCCCAACTTAAGGTTTCCGAGCATCCAGTATTGTATCCCGCGGTAACCCAGTGCTGGTCAATTACCCGTTTTGAAATGAGAAACTTGAAGTTATCTGAAATGTACAGCCGTAACCTGACGCTGTATTCCTCTTTCGGCTCAGAGCGGTGAACGGAGAAAAGGTTTCATTCTTTTGGAGTAAGGCGAGCAGGCGATCCGGATCTTCGACGACGCCGTCTTCTTCAAAACAGTTCCGGAGTGGAGTCGGAGGCCACGTGCCTAAACCGAGTATGGGCACCAGCAGGCGGTCCGAGCTGGCAGCACCGGGACAGCAAGGTGGATCGGAGCAAGGCCGGGACAGCTAGCTAACACCATCGTGCCGCGTTGCGAATATTTCTAACTGTTTACCTATACCAAACTTTACGATATGGAGCTTCCTTAGGAAGTCAGATCAAGTACTGACTTCTCAGAGCTGCACCTATAATATCATTCGGAGAGTTGTCACTCAGACTCCGTCGTATACATAAGCCTGAGAAAGAGCATTTACGTATAACTCCCAATCTTACCTACGGGCTATACGACAGTTCTTAGGAGCGAATCACATGAGTCAATCGCTAGGCTTCGCCTCTTGCGAGCCCCTGTCTCTGCTTCCATTGTTCGTCTGAGTCTACCGCATGCGTGTAAGCGTATTGGATTGCTGTCGTGTGATGTCTCCGTCAACCAAACAAGGACAGGGGTGTTTCTCGTCTGGTTGGAGGGTTCAAGTCGCCGCTGGGTAGCCCACAGCTCAGACACGATATATTATGAACAAGAGTAACAATCAAGCTGTCCACGACACTCAGAACAATATATGATACTATTTCCAGAAGCGAGAAAAGTTAGACAGATTCAATAAGACAACGGGGCTGTCCGCAGTGCTCATCCGCATGATACAGTAGACAGTAGATATCAAAAAGTGTATAAATCGGCCATCGCCAGCTCTTCATCGGAATTGGGAAGCAGTTAGCATAAGCAACCCAATATGTTACTACTGAACCTGTTCTTAATCGCAACCCTCGCGCTGCTGCGAGCGAGTTGTATTCGATTCTACTATTTCCACAATGAAACTTACGCTCCTAGCTTCGATGATGATGTAAATAATAGCCTTGAGTGGCTTGCTGATGTCAGCATCGTTCTCGAGGACCCTCGCGGCGTCTTCCACGACATTGGTAGCTTGCTCGACAACCCAGTCGCATTGGCCGAAGGGTGTGAGTATCCCACTTTCGCGGTTCCATTGCCGCCGTTGTATGGGACAGAATGGCACGATCGGGAGGCCTTCATGTGCATAAGGCTCTGGAATCCGTACATCATACTGATATTCAGAGACGAGCTCGAATCCACCCACGTCCCTACATGGCCAGCCCAGACGGGCTCTCCATATCCGCGCAGGTTCCAGTCGGATCTCCCCTGGCAAGTAAATGTTGATATTTGCGCGGATCAGAGCAAGCCGAAGCTGGAAATGCCCGTCCTTCCGTATAACGAACCGTTCGACTGGCAAAGCTACAACGCGCTGCGCCAAATGCGGAGAAGAAATGCCGGAGGGACGGACCTAGAGCCTTCCTCCCCTCGTGTTGTTGTAGACCAGGGACCAGTCCGCGCCATATATGTTCGTGGAGGGGTCGGGGCGAATTTACTGTGTGATGTCGTGGCTCATCCTTATCCCAGGGGGGGAAGCAACAATCACACACAATGCATGCTTGTAAATGTTAGCGTACCCATGTAAAGGCTGCTATACACCCCGGTAAGTCTCTGTCAATGCTCATCGTGGCCTGTGACGATATGGACGTAACATATCATCAGCGGGTCAAATTCCTGGGGACACCGCCTGACAAGGGGTATGCTGGATTGATTCGATGCTTTTAATCTAGTTGAGTACATGGCATACCAGCAATAATATTGGTTCACGATACCTTCTAAACGTCCCCAACCGCTTAGTTCCATGTACCCTGATGCATTGAGTGAGATCGTTCCTAATGTTGGTGGGCATTTCATGTGGAAACCCACTGTTGTAACAAGTTATATATAACAAGAATAATTGTCGATTCTCCGGGAAAGTCGAATAGGTTTCGTCGTCAGTATCTGGAATCGAAGCCATCACAATATTATCAGAGTAGTCAGTATGAAGTCTCGGCATAAGGGTCACGTAGGTGACTAGAATATATAGACGATGGGCGCAACTACTCCCCACCCCCTTCTCATTTTTTCTGTCGTCCCCTTCCTAGCAGTTGTCCGAGCAGCATCTTGAGTCGCGTAACCATGTCGTGACAGATCGGCTTGAGGAACGGTAGAACCTGTGATGCACCCAGAACAGTTATACGATATGAAGAGTGCTGATGAGATACTTAAGGATATACGTGGAGAATTCTTAACGATGCTAGAGATGATTAAGTATATAGCGGAAGGACGGACGGATACAGGCCAAGGAGGATTGATAGTAGCGAGGGTTAGTCAAAGGAATCAAAGGCTAAGATGCAATGCATTAAATAATTAAGCTTCCTCCGAGCGATCTTACGACAGCGGCACAATTTGCCACGACCCGTTCAAAGTGTCTTGATGGCGCTTCAAATCAACGGAGACTTGCGGCTCTGTCTCGACTTCTTATTCCATCCGAGGAACTTGCACAAGGACGGTGACTATCTGCGAAGCTGTTTGAGATACGCGACAAGCTAATGGTTATGGGCGGCTCTTTCCGGGGAAAGCACGCCATGCCTTGCAGCGCCATGGGGCATGCGCTGGCTTTGTCTCAAAATCTCTTGAATATTCTCGTACAAGCAGACACCCCCAGGCCCCGTTGGGTCCCTAGCGCGAGGAGCACCTGCCGTGAGGCTCAGTTACGAGGAGTCTTGGACTGCTGGCGCCACATCGAAAGCCAGCTCCCCATCGAATAAGTTATCGCCCTCACTGCAGCTGAGTGCTGAAGCCTGCTGGCCTGGCTGCTAATCTTTGATGCCGTGTCGTTGTGACCTCCTGGATAACAAAGACAAACTAACTATTAGGGAACGCAAGGAGCATATCGACTACTTTTAGTATAGGACCAGGGGGCAGATAAAACCGAAGGGATTGAGCAATCTTATCAAGATCGGAAAGAGCATGACGATGACTGACTTCCGATCAACATTCCAGTTTCATGTTTTATCTTCTACTCCTCGCATATGAAGTGTACGGTAGTCATACATTGGCTTGTTCTAAACATCCGTCGCCCCAACCAGGAAGCATTTGCGCTTTAGAGAACCATCGTAGCTGAGACACGACCTCATCTCGGTGACTGGAGTCGTAATATTACTCGTTGTGCTTCCACCCAAATTCGATAGTAGCTATCTGTGCCGATCTCAGACCGACTGCCTCGATAAACTGTGTGCTCGGCTTCTGCCCCAAACTTTTGCTTGGGCATAATTATGGGGGCCATGTTGCCATCAAGAAGGGGCCAGCGGGTAGAACCCACACAAGCGGAAGGGGCCGCAAGTGGAGTCAGTCGAGCAGGGTAGGGAAAGACAATGATACCATCCTCAGCTTCGTAAATGGCGCTTGTGCAGAACCTCCATCCGGGCCCAGCATCCAAGTCTCGTGTTCTAACCCCCATGTCGCGAGCATTGACCTTAGAAACCACGATGATGAGGTCGTACTGCATCTGTGCCAACTTCTGGACTTGCCGCTCAAGCTCTGTCCAAGCGCGACAAAGTCCAAACCCAAGGCTGACTCTCTCAGATGAGTTCACTCTATGTCCCACCAGACGGCGCACTGCATATCAACGCGCACGTCAGCCAGTCTCAACCGACCAAGCCGGCACATCAGAAATCCGTAACCCGTCCATTGAAGCTATAATCACTGTTCGCGCCCCACCGCAGCGGCTCGTTCTTGGGACCGCCGACCTCGCCCGTCTTCGGATTTACGTCGCCCTCAAACTCTGGCGGCGCTCCCTTCCGCAGCGGCTTGCTGAGGACCGCCTCGTCCCCGCCGTTGACAGTGACGGGGTCGGCGGCGGGCGCGGGCGCGAGCTCGTGCGCGGAGTCGTCGTACAGGGAAGACGGCGTGGAGGTGGGGTTGAAGCCCTCCTGCGTGTTGGCTATGCGCTGCAGGCGCTCAAACTCGGCCTGCTGCTCGGGCGGGAGGCGAGGCGGCGCGGGGCCGACGCGGAAGCTTGAGGAGTTGCGGACGGGTGATTGCCGCGGGATGAGCATAGGGATGCGCCGGGACGATTGCGCGGTGTGGCGGAGGAGTGCGCGCATCATTGATGCCATTGTGGTGTTCGAGGCTGGGATGTCGAGGGTTGATTGTAAGATGTTGGCGAACGTTGTTGAAGGGCGCCAGATCTATTAGGAGTTGGGGAGGAAGTGGCAATTCGTCAAGCATCGTGTGTCTCGAAGAAATTACGTCGAAGATCGGAGTTAACCGGGTGCTCCCGGGTTCGGAGTTAAGAGCTTCCCTTTACGATGTCTAATTATGTACTTCGAAAATTTACTTCCTAATTATATCAACTGCACAATTTCGTGAAGATCAGTACGTAGTGAAGTCTTCATATTTCATGATTATGGCATCGATTATCTTGTTTAGAAGAGGTGAATCCTGAAGTTATACTTATTATCCAGAAACAACAGCAAGATAGTTGACAAAAAGGAATTGTCATACTTCTAAAATACTCCAGGTTCAAATAACAATCACCTATCAACAAAAAGCAAGTGAAAAAAGAGCTAAAAGTATTGTCATGATCTCAGAGGTGCAGAGATTATATTTCTGGTTTTTATTTGTTCAGAACAAGTTGTTACTGCATAGTTATCCATGGAAGTAAAGGGAAGCATTGTTAAAGTATGGCAATTATTTAGTGAACCACCTTGACCAGCGCACAGAGTGCTATGCACAAATAGCCTTAGAGGCTAGACATTGAGCTGGCCAAGCCCAATTCTGAGGTTTTGAGCGGAAATATTGTATAAGACAAACCCACTTTGAAGCCAGTTGGAAAAGGGACGGACGAATAAATACTCTAAGCCGTTATGACCCCAGCAGCACGGATACTCTTCTTCTAATAAATACGCCTTGGGATCAATAGATAACTTGGTTTGGAAAACAGCGCAGCTGCTATTCGTGGAAACTTTTCGTTTTCCTGACAGTAAACCCCTAGATACTTCTGTCTACATGCCATGGACCAGCAGTTCCCCGGAACAACACCGCAACCCCTTTCACACGCTCTCCGGGAAATATGAGTCAAGGATGTCTACAATTGCAGCGTCTGAGAACCAGAAAGGAGATGAGACCAAGAGGAGTGTGACCCAAGCCATCCTAGAAACTTTTAACATCTAATGTCGTAGTTCTCTGGTCTTGTCCAGTGTGTCTGACACGGCGGATCCAGGTAGCACTTATTGTCTCATCCCTAAAAAACCGTTTGTGAGTCGCAAAGCCCAAGGACTATGCTAAGTACATAAACAGCGAGAGGAACAGTAGAATGACGCCATGATTCTGTTGCCTGCACGCATTAGGTTAAAGTTCCTGAAGAGGAACAAAGGAACATCACATAAACGGGACACCTTCACTGAGATGCTCAGGGTTCAGAAACAACTCTACTCATGTGTGTGTGGCTCATGACATGTTGAGAGTTTTCATCTTTCCCTACGACATCTCGTTGCAAAATTACTGGCATGTGCCACTACACGAATTCTGCCACGGGCGCTATAAATATCCCCAGCAGACACTGGAAATTCAGGACTCAATCCCCCTCAACCCACCCAGCTTATCACCGCATATATTTCGGCATTTTATTCTCTTATATACAATTAAGAAGCCATCTAGGAGCATCTTTAATTTATTAGAGGCACGGGTGCTCGAATGAAGGTTGGGATACTATTAGAGATCCTGGTATACGCCTTGGGTGCTGCTGTTTTCGCTTTCTAGAGGGCTTTCACAACGGGCTTCTTGAGGGATCCCCGGCTGCTGGCCATTCGTGTACTATACGCGCTTCTAGCTCCGCTCCTCGGGTACAAGGACGCCGAGACAAAGGATGCCGAAAGCTCCCTCCCATTTAGCGACGTCGAGCAATATATGTACGCCTGTCTGCATGATGCTCTGTCCTAGGGACCCCGTCATCCGCGCCGCCGGCGACCCCAGTACGGATGCGCCAGGAATACGACATCCCGTCACCTAACCCAGAGGGCATCGCCCTTACCCCGCCCTGCCCGTCGGCCGAAGACGAGACCGAGGTGCCGGGTAGAAGGTGGACCAAGGTGGTAGGTAGTATCAACCACATCACTCAGGCCCCGCAGACGCCGTTCGATTCCTAGGTGTCGTCTACGCTCGCAGTGGCCCTTCCTCGTGCGCTGAGCCAAGGCCCGAATTACGTCCACCTCAGGGCCCCCCGTTGAGAGCTTTGGCGGTCACACAGCCGTATCTCTGGACATATCATACCACTTCACAACCTTAATACCCAGCTACATGCGTACCACTACAATTTTGTCTCGCTGGAAGAGGACGCTCCAATGCATGTTGTTTTGCGTGCAAACGAACAACACAACGTAATTACGATCCGGGGTGATGAGCCGGGGCCGAAGAAGTCTGTCACCGTCATCTGTGTCCTTGCCACTTTCAGATTTATCCACAGAGCGTGGGTAACACATCGGTGGTCGAGAGCAAAATATGACGGCAGTCAACCCTACAAACGACATGTCTGTCGCCGTGTCCTACCCTGAGTGAAGGTAGCAGGAACTCTGCAAGAAACATAAGCCGGAATTCTAGCCAAGGGCAATGATGAACGGGCCCACGTATACTTGGAAGTTGTCGGCAGATGTGGTGATCGGTAGACGTGGAAATCGTCCCTTTTAGCCGTGAACCATTCTAGTTTGAGTAGCGTCATAAATCTGGCCCCTATCCCGTCCGCAGATCTCTGGTCGAATGTTTCGCTGCCTCCCACTGCATGTGCCACACGTGTACGGCATCTTGAAATATCAACCAGGTGGCCTTTGCTTCCGCCTTCATAAGCACTTGAACGTTCGGGCGGCAAGAGTCATTGGGAATAAGACGTGCCAAAGAAGACTAGGTGGCGTCAGCTTTACCTTGCGTTGCGGCCCAAGAGATATCGTGGCGGAGTGGACAACCCTAGATGCTGGCCTGCCGACTTTCTGCGCCTTGTAGGATAATGTGCGTGGTTCCAAGGTCACTTCCGGGGCAGCGTCGATGAAACTGGTCCTATCACTTAAGAACGGCTCAGGAGCCTCAATCCGAAGGAGTCCATCCACGCATTTCATATCCACAAAGCGCGGGAACTTCTCCTAATTTAGTGGAGAGAAAACTTCCGTCATCCCAACGGCAGGCCCTTAAGAAGCTTACACTCGCCGCCTGCTCCTCTGCCTTGGGCCGCCGGGGAACCACGATGGCGATCAGCATAACTTCCGATTTCCTTATCCCTGGTCGATCGCTGTGGGGGCCGTTTATCCAACATGCGGAACAGTCCGGATGACTAGGTTTGAGTCCCCTCAAGAAACTCTAAGACCTGAGGCCTTCGAGAACGGCAGGGGTTACGTTGTGCAGCATAAGCACGACCAAAATCGAAGGATGCTGTTGCTGAACGAATCATGTCTCTCCAAAACCTATTTATCACCTTCGTTCCAAATAGCTACCATGTAGTGCTGGCCGCGTAATACCAATAAGAGCTTGTGACCGTCTGAAGGATCCGATCCTGGCTGCGGTCTCTCTCTTATGGTAGGGTTGGAGTGGACATCTCCGGAAACACATCTTCTATCGCCTCAAGGACTGCATGGTTGTCTAGTGAGGAAGCATTTCCCTCTGCACCTTGTCTTCGTCATCAAGGCTCTCAACTTCGTCGTCATCCGGGCTGCAGTCGGGGAAGGATAATGCAGAGCGGATGGCACTGCAGAACCCGGACCGGTATCCGGAGGCTGCAACGACAGAGTTAGAACGGATGGGAAGACAGACTAACTACGGAGGCGACCTTGCCTTTTCGGCTAAAAGGGGGACGATGAGGTTGGAGGGTTGGAGGGAGGAGTTGCGTTCGAGGGGCTTGGGCATGAGTAGAGTAAAAGGTGAGCCGTGAATTAAGGTAGATGGCAACTAAGGTGACCTAGTCAGAACGTTCGCGTATGCCGTGCCAGAGCAACGCTACCACTTCTTTGTTTAGAACAGGGCTCTGACTTAAGGCTGCCTCAAGGTATCGTGATCGTGGGGAGAGAACCTGCCGCCTTACGCTCGTCCAACCATTCGGCATAGATTCTGAAAGTGGTCTGGCTCTGGTCGTCCGGAATCTCCAAAGTTCCCCACAGAGCGAGCCGACTGGGGTCTCATGCTGATAGTAAAGTAAATGTAAAATTTGGCCACTCTACAGCAAGTTGCGCATCACGTGTCTATGACAGGATAACAGAGATACGGGTTGCATTATTAGGCGATGCAGATCAAATAACTCCACTGAAACCCCAGGAACCACTAGCGGGCCGCAAAAGCAAGGATGTTGACATCGAGACGACTTGGTAGATTTTCAAGGAGAAACTAATACTTCATAGAGTCTCTCTCCATATCACCGGGTAGAAAGAAGCTTTTGCGCCATGGATTTGACGGGACCATGGAATTTGCGGTAGAAATCGGTAGAGCATATGCCGAGGTTGTCACGTAATTTACCGGCAACAATCGTGATTCTTCGAAATAAACACACCATGTAAAGAAGGGAAATTGAAGGCAGAACATGGTTGGCAGAGGTTGAGCTTTAAGGTGCGATGTTAGTTTCGGCGGTACGTAAGTAAGACCTACCCTCCGACCAAACAAGCAAGGCCTATGAGTGGCGGAAATATTGCCAAGAAGCCTCTGCCATACGGCAAGTAATATAGTTCAAACAGGCGAAGATCAGCCTCACAACCCAGTAATTAGTCTATACTAAACTGCATCCAAACGCTTCCTCCGGTACAATCTGATAATTGTCCACCATTTAGGCATTCTATATGTAGCTGACGCGTGTCCATGTCTCCAAGACGGGGCGAAGCGACGACGGCACACACGAGATTTTGCCAACCCGCTTTCCTTAGTCGTTTCACCCCCCTTCCCCCTGGCGCCGATCCGTACCATGGATGCTGGCAGGTATAAAGGTGTCGCGACGACTATCGCAGCGTCAGATTAAGTTCAGGCTGTTGGCGCATTGCGGATCTTTCAAGATGTCTTTCTTGAAACTCGTTGGGTGTATTTCTTCGCTTCTTGCTCCGGTGCTGGCTATCACCGTCGAGACCTCTGATTCTTCTTACACCGTCAACACCGAAAGTTCAAACGGCTTTGTAACGACAATAAGCCGGACGAACTGCGACATCACCTCGCTGAACTACCGTGGCACCGAGTACCAGTACTTGGGCACAAACAGCCACATCGCCTCCGGGTTAGGGTCATCATCGACAAGTGTCTCTTTTACCACCCAGGGTGGGTATAGTTGATGGGGTCTGCGAGATATAAGTGCTAACGGACTGCCGCAGGTGACTATGCGATTGTACAGTGCATTGCAGCTGGTGATGGTTTTGACCTGACCCACTACATGGTTTTCGGCGATGGCTCGGATCAGATCTATATGGGCACTTACACCAACTCGGAACCGTCAGTGGGAGAGCTGCGCTACATCTTCCGCCTCACCGGCCTGACCGAAGCCTATCCGTTTGGTGATCCCTCCAAGACAGCCAGCTCCAGTGAGACCATTGAAGGGTCGGACGTCTTCCTCGTTGATGGCGAGACTCGTAGCAAGGTTCGAATTCCTCGTGCCGGCTCCAGTGTCCGGGCCTCTGTATGGGGCACCTCCCGAGTCGGCTGACAAGCAAACACAGTTCTACTCCTCGGAGCGATTCATCGACGACGACGTATACTGCGCCACGAATACGGACGAGTCGGTCCACGCCTGCTGGCTGCGCCCCAACCACCAGGCGACCGAGAAGAGCGCGGGCGGACCGTTCTTCCGGGATATCGACCTCAACTTTGGCGGCGACTACCACTCCGTGACGTACTACATGAACTCGGGTCACGTGCAGACGGAGGAGTACCGACAAGGCTTCCACGGCCCGTACGTCTTCTCGTTCTCGCGCAGCGGTATCCCCAAGGCAAGCGAAGTCGACGTCTCTTTCTTCGAGGAGCTGGGGCTCGAGGGCTACGTGGGCGTGTCCGAGCGTGGCACCGTCTTGGGCACGGCGTCGGGCGTGTCGAGCGATTTCCCGACCGTGGTCCACTGGTACAACGACGACTACCAGTTCTGGACGTACGCGTCGACCTCGGGCGCCTTCACGTCCCCCCCCATGGTCGCCGGCGAATACACCATGGCGCTGTACCAGGACGAGCTGCTCGCCGCGACGACGGCGGTGTCCGTGACGGCGGGCGGCAGCACGACGGCCGACATCGCCGCCGACAACGCGATCTTGACGCAGGACCGCACCACCATCTTCCAGCTGGGCGACTACGACGGGCGACCCGTGGGCTTCCTGAACGCCGATAACCAGTTGCGCATGCACCCCTCGGACACGCGTATGTCGGATTGGAACCCAGGCACGGTGTCAGCCGCGGATGGCGCTGCCGCCTTCCCCATGGCCATCTTCAAGTCGGTCAACGACGGGCAGAAGATCGCGTTCTCGCTCGATGCCGCCGTCGACGCCGAGGCCACGCTTCGCCTCGCGACCACGCTGTCGTTCGCGGGCGGGCGCCCTGTCGCCACCGTCAATGAGTTCGCGTGCGACGCCCCCTCGGCCCCCTCTAATATCGATAGCCGCGGCGTCACACGCGGCGCGTACCGCGGCCATGGCGAGGTCTACGAGTGCACAATCCCCGCCGGCACGCTCGTCGCTGGGGAGAACACCGTCACCATCAACGTCATCTCTGGTAGCAGCGGCGATACGTTCCTGAGCCCTAATGTGGTAAGTGACCTTATATATGTGCTTGGGATGGCTCCCCGCCTAGCTGTTGCGAAATCGTGTGCTGACACATTCTCTCACAGATCTTCGACGCCATAGAGCTGTTCCACTGAGAGCAACCAGTGGTCACCATCGCTGAGTAGGGTGTTGCATATGCTGTATTAGGCTTGGGCCTAAATCTCCTGGAGCATCTGGTCTCCTTTTCGATTGTCTATATTTCAAATACCTTCCTAGCTTTCCGCAACGTACATATATCCTTCCGCGCATGTTCAAGCGTTGCGACTTTAGAAATGAAGTGACATGCCTTTCGACCCCTGTCTCATACACCGGTTCGAAGGTATCTGCGAAACGGCTTCTTTATTGCACAGGAACGACGCCGAACAAAGGCTACTAATTCTTTGGAAGGCAGTGTTATTAATGCCAACAGTCCAGCAACACCCTTCAAAGCTTCATATCACGCAGTAGCATGCTACACCCCAGAGAATCCTAAGATATACTCTGCCGCTCTATTCCCCACCCGAGCTGCATGAGGGATCCATAAGCGACAGGCAATTACGTGTGCTTACGCCCTCACACAGCCACTTCCAATCCCGGCGAGTTGGGAGTGCCGGATCAAACACTCTCCATCCATAGGTGTGTTCGGGAATCACGGCCGGGTTGCTTGGATTCGGCCGTTCTGTCAGCCACAGCACTAATTCAGCCTTTAGGCTCAGGCGCAACTGCTTGATTTGAGTCCAAATCTCACCATGAGCCATCCTCACAGCGTATAGTGACAATCTCATACCCACCTCCCTCGCGCTTGTTTCTCACAACGAGCGACTTCGCAGCACTTAATATAATTCCGTCAACTTCTAACAAGTAATGGGTTCAAAAAAAGAGAATCTAGTAGCCCAGGAGGAAGCGGTCCAAGCCGATGATCGGCCCCCGCCATACGAGGAGGCCAGCGCGGCAGGCCCCTCCCGTTACGCAGAGTCTACCAGCAACAGCGGTGCACCACCGCCACCACCACCACCAGTGGAGGAGTCCGGCGCGCAGTCCGCGGGACCAACAGTCGCCTCCCCCTTCGACTTCCCACCCCAGGAGGCCCCTCCATCGTACCCCTCACAGAAGCCCATCCAGAAACCCATCGCGATCCCGCAGACGCGGCCCGAGGCCGCGGCGCCCTTCCTACAGGCCTACGCGCCGTCGCTGCTGAGCCGTGGCATCCCCGCCGACAGGTGGCTTTCCTTCCTGGACACGTTGTCCGCGTTCCTCGCGGCCACGGTGTCGGAGCGCGCCATCGCGCACGCGGCCGACGTGTCGCGGGAGATCTTACACGTCGGCGGCGATGTGCCCAGGAAGCTCGGCCGAGACGTCGCGGCGCACGCCAAGTCCGTGAGCCGCGGCATCGCCGACAGCGTGCGCAAGGGCAGCGTTCTCGGCGCGGCCGCCGGCCTCGTCGCCGGCGCCGTCACAATCCCCGTCAACGCGGCCCTCGGCGCCACGGGCGCCGCACTGCGACTCCCCGGGTCTGCGCTCGCCGCCACATCACGCCGGCCGCTGGCGCCCCGCGAGCGCGCCGACGCGTACGTCGTGCTCGCGGGCCGGGACTGGCTCAACCCTCGGGGCCTCGAGGCCCGGCTGCTGGATACGCGGCAGCTCGGGGAGCTGCTCGGCGTCCCCGCCTCGCGGCTCGTGGGCACGGCGCGCGGTGCTGAGTACGGGCCTGCGGCCGCGCGGCTGGGGGCCCTTGCGACTTATATCAGCGAGTTGGAGGTCCAGGTGTCGTCTGAGGCGCTGGAGATCGGGAACGGGACGTTGTGGCTGGTCGTTACTGAGAAGAACGGCGATCCTTGATGGGTGTACGTGTTTGGAGCTATGCAGCGAGTAGTCCGCGGGAATTGGCTCGTGAAGCATATGAGAATATTACATTAGGCCTCATAATAGCTTGCATAGATACTTTTACACATAATGGCCTGATTGGCATAAGGCTAGGAAGCCTCTTTCTGGTCCAGGTTACGCTTTCTTTATATAAGCTAAGCTCTAGACCAATATGGGGCGGCCCGTATAAGAGTCAGGAGCCGAAATATAAGAATTGAATAGCCATATCCAACTAATAACAGTAATTGATTTGTTAGTGTACATAATAAATCCCTGGGGTAATTCGGTTTCTTGAAAGTGGAATTCTCCATAGGTTTATGAAGATAAAAGCAGCAATAGGATGTACCAAGGTAGAGGTCGCGCGGCTTTATGGCCAGAACCTGACCAGTGTAATATGACCGATTAATGTACCTACGGTCTAAGAGTCAGTTACTTCTTCAACTTCGGTTTTCTTGGCATTTACGGCAGTTGTATTTGGTCTATGGGGAGGCTATATATGGGGCTCCTTAAGATGAATTGAGGGTGCCTATGGTGGATGTATGATTTGACCATGTCATCTCTGTCTCCCGGCAAATCTCCTTTCCCCCTTCCCCCTTCCAGCAATACCCCGTGTCTACCCTCATGACCATCCCTACCGACTGAGTTTTAGTGTGCGGATCTCGAATCCGCCGTCAGCTCCTGCAGGGACACCGGAGTCAACTCCCGTAGGAGAGGGAGGTCGCCGCCATTCCTCTTTGTGAGCCAGTTAACAACCGAGACGTAGCCGTTGGCCTTTCCGTAGCAAGCCGGTGTATGTCCAGCGTTGTCCAAGGCTTCGATATGCGCTCCATGATAGACGAGGACTTTGGCAGCGTGGAGGCGAGGCATCTTCTTCCCCTTCGACCTGAGCAGGACGTGGAGGGCGGTCCGTCCCTTATTGTCTTTGGAATTGGGGCGGCGGCCGCGGTCAAGGAGAGCTCTGATGATCGAAACCTTAGGACTATCCAACATGCACGCACGGTGGAGCGGAGTCTCTCCCCTTTTGTTCTTGATGTTAACATGTGCACCGTAGTCAAGGAGCAACGAAATCGCTTGGTACGCAGGCCAGTGGCATTTCGCGAGTGTGAATAGAGCGCTCTGGCGTGCTCTGACAGTCTCGTTGTCGGTCAGGTTGGGTTGCGCCCCAGCACGTAATAGCATGCAGATCACTGTCTCGCCACAACGAAATCGAGAGGCGCGAGGGCCGTCAAATGATACGCGATCGGGAAGCCAATTTGAAATGAACTTCATGCCTCTGGTGACTCGTTCAAGTATTCGGTGGCCGGAAAGCGGACTTGGCAGGTTGACGTCGAGCTCCTTTTTCTCGAGAAGAGCCTCAAGGAACCTGATCCAACCTGAATTAGAAAATTCCGTTAGGCAGGAGTCTACCACCGAGTGTAGAATTGCCTCTCCTCGACGTGTGACCATGTCAGCGATCTTGCTCTTCCTTATCACTTCGCGGAACTTCAGTACGGAATCGTCGCCTGGATGGTGCAAGGCAAGCGGGCGAGCAGATTCCCAACTGTATCTCCACGTTGCCGACCCTATGTCGCGCCCCATGGGGTCCGCCTTGGAGTCGAGCAGAGCCCTTGTGGCATCAAACGGCACATAGGAGTGGAAGGCAAGTGACAGAGGGCTCTGCAGGCCGTTGCTGATCTTGTTGGGATCAGCGCCTTCTTTCAGAAGAGCTCTCACTATAATGTTTAATCCCTGTGTGAGGATGTGGCTTGCTCCAGCATATTGACGGAGGGCTACGATGAGTGGAGTAGATTCGAGTCCAGTAAATCTCGTCAGAAGGTTACAGTCTGCTTTCCGCTCGATAAGGAGCTTGGCCACTTCCAGCTGGCCGTAATGGATGGCGAGCGTGAGCGGAGCCATCCCACAGTCCGGCATTGGCAACGTTGGATAATGAAAGAAAAAATGCTGGTTCGCATCGCCACCGAAGTCAAGCGCTCGGGTCAGTGTATTGGTCTTGCCATTCTTGCAGCTCCAATAGATCGCGTCGTTCTCGGACCGGATGTCCCTTTTGTATAGCTCGACGGTGAGCTTATCCTTCATGACGGTACATGTCCGGACCAGGGCGGCCAGGTCAGATCGTGGCAGTTGTCTCGCGATCATTAACAAAATTTCGTTGGGAATCGTTAAACGGCCGATGTTGGGAGAGGGAGCCAGGACCACTTGGGACGCGGCTCCGGCACAGGAGGGCCCGGAGGATGAGGTAGTATCGTCCATGGTTCTGTGAGGATACCATAGAACTGAGTCCTACTTGCCTATTTATTAGAGTAAACCAGAAATACGGGTATAATAGATGAGTACAAACTCGAAATGCCCTTGATCCAAGGAGTGTGTTGCGAGGGAGAGAATGATGGGAAAGAAATTCAGGAAGTAAACATGAGGATAGGAAATGAAGGAAGGAGCTGTACGTACTGGACCCGCCATCGTCGAATATACCTCGTCGGCGACAGAGATGTATATCGTCGAGGGGGTTATATATCGGCGGGTGCGTTATGTATATCCGAGGGGGTTATATCGTCGAGGGGGCTCAGAACGTTGAGGCGACGTGGATCCTTAACAGTGTGGATATTATGACTGGGTGACTTGATAATAATGCTCTCATGCTACTATGGACAGAAAAAGTTCGCTAGAGTAAAGACGTAAACAAAAGGAAAGAAACTGTAGACGTAATGGTGTTGCTATTGTCAACAGAAGTATATCGCCAAGAAGATGTTATCGACGACTTGAGTGTAATATTTCCATAATCCAGCGAAGACACCGTCCCACTTCACCACCATGCCTCCTACAGTCATAAGATGAAAGGACCAAAGTAAACAGGCGAGCCAGAATGTCTACTAAGGTTACGTGGCATGATAGTTCTTACACTCTATCCTCCACCGGGATCTGTGCAGTTGAAGCACACATCTTGAGTTGTCATCTTGGTGTTTAACAAGTACGAACTCAGACGGAGCGAATAACGCTATAGATATGGATATTTTGTCTGGGTGTCTTATGAAGACTTCTGCAATCACCAAGAAGGATATGAACATCAACATATAAGGCGAGACTTGATTCATCGTTATTATGTAAATAAGACCTGTTATGTCTTGGACGAAATAAAGGACGTTAAAGGCTTTATATTGTTTCTTTTCTTCTAGCCTAGCAAAGATTAACGAGCATATCAAAAAGATGCTATCTCTGTAAAGGGAAAAGACATCTACGAACGGTTCGTAAATATCACAAGCTATCCCTCACCGAAACAAACATGCTCTTAGCCGAGTTACCGGTAAAGTTGCTCTATAGGGGCTTATTTTCCCGGTTGTACGCGCGATAACCAGCGGAGTACTTGGTAGCAATGACTACCTGGTCACGGACACCCCGCTTTCTTATCCATTCCCCAATGAGCTGCTCCGAATTCTCGTCGTTATATGTGTTGGAGGTGTCGATAAAATTTCCTCCCTGTACGTAGAACTCATCCAGAAGCTTGACGGGGTTCTCTGAGTCACCGAAGAGTTCACTCAGCTTGTTCCCAACACTGATACCTCCAAGGCATACAGGCGAAGCCTTGACAGATGCCGTAGGGGAGAGCACCCGATGGTACACCAGAGGTGTAACAGGCTTAGGGGGCGGCTGAAAGAGCAGCATGGTGGACCTAGCAATAACTGATAGCTAAACGTTGCCCGTATAGCAGTGAAGCCTGAGCAGGTCTGGCTGTGAATGTCCCAGGATACAAGAGCTAGCTGGCTTGATAGAAATAATGTGAAGAATCTAGCTAACGCGTCTAACATTTGAATAAGCAATCGTCCGAGTACTTACTGTTAGGATAGCTCCTTCGACTATTAAAGGAGAGTGATATTATGGGAAATCGGGCTTAACGGGCCGGAAATGGCGGCCCGTTGGGGGGGTGGACCGTTGATTTTGGTTGGGGGGGAGGGGGGGGGGGGGA